>OU015498.1:178124107-178269107 GCA_907164885.2 Dolomedes plantarius | reverse complement strand
AAGGGCTAAGATGATTTAAATGTTAAGTATTAGATTCTATAGCTTTGAATGTTTGATTGATTTAATAGAAAGTATACTCTAAAGGATCTTTCAATCAGACTTCATCCATGAAGCCTTATTTTCAATGTAGTATTCACTGATCAAGATTTTTTAAGTGAGTATATATCAGGGGTGGCCAAGCAAACAGTGTCAAGAACCAAAGAACAAGCAAAGAAGTTTTTATTTATTTATTTATTTTTTAAAGTTTTTATTAAACACAGAGGCTGTTCACACATTTTTCAGACGATGTATATTGTACTCACAAAACTAAGTTACATAAAATTCTTGTGTTTTAAATGTTCTATTTGACATCCCTTATTCTGAACTATCTTTCGACACCGCAATTTCCAGGATAATAATGCCTTTTGAAGTGTCAGAAGAGGTAGTCTATCCCATTCCTCCTGAACAGCTTTACAGAGTCCTGTAAGGGTTTTGGGACGACGTTTGGATAATGCAGATTTTAAAAGTCCGAAAGCACAAAACTTCATAGGTGATACATCGGGAGATTTAGTAGGGATATCAGTTAAGGGCCTTGATACCAGTTTTTTGTTCCATTTCTTTTAGGAAATTTACAGTGGATTTTGATGTGTGACTGCTAGCTTTGTCCTGATGGAGTCTCACAGATTGATGGCACTGTGGGTAAAGCGATGGTATTTCATTCAGAAAAATTGGCGATAAAATATGTTCCTGGTAGTATTTGGAGTTAATCTTGACATTTTTTTCCACTCTCTTTATTTTTAACTTGCCATTATAAGATAAACCAGCAACAATCATGAATCCCTTAGAAAAACTCTCTTTTGATTCTTTGAACCATGTACTTAAATTTTTTTCTCCCCTTTTATGATAATAAATGGCTCTTTTTTTTGTTGCAATCATTTAAATACACCCATGATTCATTTGTGACAATTGTTTTCCATTTTTCTTTGGATAAGTGTTTCTCATATAGAATTCTGCAGCATGTCCTGCGCTCAGCAATATGATTTGGAAGAAGACGATGCACATTGCGTTTTTTTCGCTTTCTTAAGATTTAAATCAACGTTTATCATTTTGTTTACAGTGGACACTGAGCATTTTAATGATTTTGCAACTGTCCTTTGACTAGGGGGATTTTCTTTTAACATTGAACAACGTACCTGTTCAATAGTCGAAGATGTCCGTTTTTTCCTTGGATACTTGTTTGGAATTTTTGTCCCACTTGAGGCTCCAATTTGACGTTTTTTTCCTTTCTTGTTGACGATATTACCTATCAACGCTTTAGATATCACAAAACCATGACTCTCACATCGTTTTTGGATAACAGAGTATGCATATTTCTCTTCGGAAAGAGCATAAATGTAGCCTTCGAACCACTGCTTTGTTAAAAACGCCATTTTGAATAAAAACAAAACTTTCAAGCCGCAGATGATAATTTTGACTTTTAAAAACATAGTACAATTGCAATTATTTCTTTTGCAGCAAACGCTATTATTACCGCTTACCAAAATCGTCTAAAAAATGTGCGAACAGCCTCTGTATATCATTTTTCAATTGCTAGAATAATTAATATTTCTATATTTGTGACTGGTTTTAATCTGAAATAATTTTTTTAATTGTTTTGCCAAATGATTTATATCTTGTACTGGCATATAAAGCTTTCATGCAATTATTAACATTTCACTGGTTCATCAACGAGAGGATTGGGTTAGTTAACCCTTGCACAGTCAATCCTTTACAAGTTTACAAGTTGTTTAGGAAGTGACAACCATCCTCTCCAAAACTCTCCATAGTTGTCCAAAATGTGTCTCACTTTGGTTATAGAATGTTCTTCTTGGCCGGTGTTCTGTGATCCAACTGTGGTCGCCTGGTGTCATTTAACTAGTGTTTGAGAACCACTGGTTTAGATGTTCAAAGTAATACTTAGTATTAAAAAAGTAATACATGGTATCTCTAGATGTCTGTCTAAATAAAATATTAAACACATTAAATATATTATCTAGATCAGTGATTCTTAACCTTTTTATGTCTAGCCCCCCACCCCACCCCACCCCCTTTGAAGGACCTCCAAACCCTATTCCCCCTCCCAACCCAAGGCCTAAAAATGTAATCTATGACTGTAAATAACCCTTATAAAATATGTTCTACAAATACTTTTTGCTAACCATCTGCCTTTCCCCCTCTGAATATCACTGATGCCTCCAGAGGGGGGTTATCTCCCCCCAGGTTGAGAACTATTGATCTAGGTAAACATGTAGAGATTAAAAAACTGCACAAATTTTATATTCACTCAAAAATCTTACTTTGTAAAATATATATACAGTGGAATCGCGAATGATTGTTCCCCAAAACATTGTTTTCCCGTATATGTCGTTTATTTTACCAAGTCTTCATGATCATATTTTTTTGTTATGTTCCAACATATATTGTTTTCCCACATTTGTAGTTCAGTTCAGTGAGTCCCTTGAAAAATGATAGATCGAGTTTCCACTGTATATATATATATATATATATACACACACACACACACACACACATATATATATATATATATATATATATATTTACAACATTATATACTATTGTTTTTTTAGCTAATTATTTATTATATAATGTTTATTAGACATCTTATTGATTTGTTTATTGGTTGATAATGTATATTTTATTCATGAATAACTACATATTAATTTATAGATATGTTTATGAGTTTAACAATTAATCGAGATTAATTTTTCCACTTTATCTTCTATTGATTCATTTTTAATTATTATTTTACTTATGTATATCATCATATTATTTTATTGAATTGTTAATATTATTTGTGTACTGTAAATAGGTAAAATCATTAATTATTTTAAGCATGTTAAAAATTAACTTTCTAAGAATAGTTAATAACATTATTAGTGTTTAAAATAATATTAATCAAAATAAACTACTATTGTTTAGTTTTAGTTGTTACATAAATTGTTCTATTCTCTTAAGCTTTTTACTAAGCTAATATGTAGGTTCAATTGAACCTATACTTTCTTAATATGAGTTATAATAAAACATATCTAGCGACTGGCAATTTGGCATATCATTCTAATGATGTCAATGCTCGGTACATTGATACTTATTGGGGTATCAATGGATCGTCATACAGTTACCAATCAACTTCATCCTCTTTCTCTGTGCCCTCTCCATGTTATAATGTCAGGCAAAAGGCGTTGGTTTTTGATAAATGCACTAATAAGCTATGTAAAACTTGTCCCCTTGCAGATAATTCACAAATACAAGTAAATTCAAAAAAACAAAATTTCTGCAAAACTTATAATTGTATATACAAACTAACTTGTAATTGTTGCCATATGGAATATATAGGACAAACTTCTAATCCTCTACATATTAGAATAAATTTACACCGTTCTAATATAAAAAAATATAATACGCTAAATAGTCATCCACTTAACATTGAATTTGATCACTTCAAAAAACATAATTTTGAAAATATTGTAATCACCATACTAGATATAATTAAATCACCCTCTGAAAGGTTATATTATGAAAATATTTATATGCAAAAACATAAAACTCTCTTTCCATATGGCCTTAATCAAATGTTTAAACAAAAAAATATAGTTAAATTTAATTTTACTGATGTGTCAGCTCAACCTATTTACCCTAATCTAATTGAAGATACACAGTCCTCAAAAAGAACTAAAAGAGGTAAAAGTTATAATAAAAGTAAGACTTTTGATAGTAACATATATAAAACTGCCTTATTAAGTTTTCAGGAAAGGTTTATATTTGATTATAAATATAAAATATTAAAAGCTTGGATTTTTTCTATCGTTAAAAAACATATCATTAAGCTTTATCAACTATTTTTAAATACGAAACTAAAGAATTATCATTATCAGCATCTAGTATATGATTTAATACTAACACGGGCAAAACATTTAAAAATAAACTTATATAAAAAACAAAATTCAGATAATAACACATTTTGTGTACTAAATTTTACTAACCTAAAACTTAATTATATTAACTTCAATAGTATATTTGATAAACTTCATGATATGTTTCCTATAAAAGAAATAAAAATAAAACGTGCCTTTAAATATACTCTGCCTACGTATATTTAACTATAATCAGGTTTCAAAAAAATTTTCTGAGTCATTAAATTTAACTTGTGTTTGTCATCTGCCCATTTACAATAGTTATTTAGATACGACACATGGTCATGTAATAACAGGCAATATGGATATTGTGGAAGATGATGCACTGCGAGATTTGATGAATTTAGGAACTAAGTTTAGAATACCTAGTACTAATAATAATAAGAAAATCATTAGTTTCTTAAATGCTGATTTAGATAAATTTATTTACAAAATAGCAATTAATTATTCTGTACCTACTGAAGCTTTCAACCCTTGGAAAATTAATTTACTAAAACTAGTACAAGCTAAATTACCCAATAATAACAATAATAGTAATAACATTAATAATCCTTATAAACACTTTAAAGCTGCTATTACAAAATTACAAGATGACTTTATAGTCACTTATGTAGATAAAGCAGCCAACAACTATGCTATAATTTGTAAAAAATATTTTGCCATATGTTTAAAAAAACAGTTAGAAAATAGTGATCTTTTTCAGCCATTAAATGAAACTACTAATATTATTATTAAGAAAATCATAGCTAAATATAAACTGCTAGGTATTTCATCTAACATTTATCATTTTCCTTATATAACTTTAGTTCCTAAATTTCATAAAACACCTATTGCTTTTAGAGCAGTAACCTGTGGTCATAATACTTATGCTACAAAAGCAAGTAAATTATTATTAAAATACCTTAAATTAATCTATAAAAATATAACATCAGGTGTTTGTGGTATAATTGATAATAGCTATAGTCTAATTAGAAAACTACAAACATTAGATAACTGTAAATATATTGTAACTTATGATTTTAAAGATCTATTTAATAATATTGATATAATTGATTTAAATAGAATAATCATAATGTTAGTACAAAATAATATTCAATACTTAAACAACGAAATTAAACTAACTCGTTTCAATAGGCTCCTAGAATTAGTAACTAAACATAATTACATAGTTCATAATAATAGTATATACTTACAGTCCAAAGGTGTACCACAAGGTGGTAATGCTTCAAGTATGCTAGCTAATTTATACTTATATTATTTTGAAATTAATAATATAGAAAATAGCAATTACAATATATTTAGATATATAGATGATATAATAGTAATAAATAAAAGTAATAACCCTATAGACTTAAATTTTTACCCTCCTAATTTGGAACTAATTAAAAGTAGCCATGATAATATTAATGTAAACTATCTAGATATCAATATTAAATTAAGTACTAACAATAAATTAACTTATGACTTATACGACAAAAGATCTGAATATAATTTTAATATTGTTAAATTTCAAAATTATCTAACCTGTTTACATAAATCTGTTTTTAATAACATTATTGTAAATCAGTTAGTTCGTATAAATAGGCTATGTTCTAAAGACAATAGGATTAAGCATATTATAGACTTGAAAGCAGTGCTAACTAGTAATAATTACCCAGTTAGTCTATCCAAAAACATAATTGGTTGTTTTTGTTTTAATGAATAGTTTGTTCTGTTGCATTAATAAGTTAAACATAAATAGGTTAAAATAAAAATAATAACTACTAAAAACAAAAATAAAAACATAAGAATAATAAAAAATAATTAACTAATAGTAGTAACAATAATAAAACTAAATAAATAATGGTATAATAGTCTTAAAATAAGTTACCTAAGTAAGTCTGTAACTGAGTAACCACTACCTCAATGGTTGCAAGTTATGACGTCAGTCATCTAGCAGTTACAAGTTCTTAACTTCCACTCTGACTAGCGCCAGGCTTGGTGTTCTTTGGTTAAGTACTTTAATACAAATTCATTTATTATTCATTTCTTCTGTTAATAATGGATTGTACGGTGTCTGAGTGTGTTTATTTAATAGATCATACTCATCAGAAACAATCCATTGGTTTTTAGACAGTATTGACACCGCTGATGAAGAAATGCTGTCAAAAACCGTTTTCATACTTATCATTACATGTTGGATGTTCCTGGCTTCATGTAGCTTTAGAGCTATTACTGGTTTTCTCTTTCATCTTATTCTTATTTATATATATATATATATATATATATATATATATATATATATACATATATGATGGTTTTGTTCATCTTTGATATATCTAATTTCAGTTGGGAATCGACATCAAACCAGTTGAAGTGGAACCCAAGTTGTATGCACCAGCTATCGAGGAGATGATAGTTTCGGTAAGTAGAATCTTTCATTCCTTTTATCCAGGATTCATACGGTCTTTATTTTTGTGTTGAAGGTCGTTACTCTTTTTTGTTTACTGTCCCAGTCCTTAAAAAGTACTTATTTTCTAGATAAAATATAGAAGAGTTTCCAATTTATGACTTAACAATTGCGTTCAGGGAAATGCAGATGGCACATGTGTGTGTGTTTATGTATATTTATACATATATTTATAAATGTATGTGTGTATAAACATATATATATATATATATATATATATATATATATATATATATATATGACACGACTATGACACAGCTGCAGAATAATCGTAGATAAGTCCACTGTGCAGGCGAAATACATAAAAATGAAGACTCAGAGATTACAGGAACACCATATCGATGTTGTGGCATTTATTAAAATATCAATTAACCAGTCCGGTCTGCCAATTCGACTGAACCCCTCCAGCGGGAAAATGCGCGTCCTATCTCTATAAATGATATCCCTAAAACTAAATGCTTTGTTCTTTTTCGTGCGTTATGCAAAAGCATAGGCAACCATCCCAAGCCCCTCTCTCAAACATTTGACGATTGCATCAGACAGCATGTGCGAGCAATTATCGATGACCATGAACTCTCCACTGCAAAAACAACAACACTTCGCGAACGAGGAGTTCAGTATATTCATGTTAGTGAATCATTCTTTTTTATTAATAATTTCTAGATTTGACGTGTGTGTGAGAGAGAGTGAGTGAGTCAGTGAGTGAGTGTGTGTGAGAGAGAGAGAGAGAGAGTCAGTTAGTCAGACCTAGGGGCGTTAACTATATTTAATTAGGTTGGTTTATGCTAAATTGAAATTAATTAATATGAATAATTACTGTATGAGATATTAGTCAGATGGGAAAAGAAAGAGTCAGCAGATGGTGATACTTGTCCACATCTCAGTTTCGGGAGCATAGTCTTGAGTGATCAGCAGAGGATATTGCAGCAACATCGAATGTTCCAAAGCATGTGATTTGACTCACCAAGTCATGAGACTAATTCCCACATAAGTAATGCACTAAAAAGAACAAAGGCATACTGGGAAAATCTATTAGACAGAGTGGCCGTGAGTTCATCGGCTCCGTGAAACGAGGTGGTAGTCGGCCATCTTGATAGGGTTAAGAGCTTGGAGCAATGGTCGAAAGATGAGTTAAATAAAATGTGGATTAAACTTCGATTAATGTCTCTTGTGTTTATGGCCACTGACTGCATCACCTCCATCTAATATCTACGAACTGATCTAGTTAATGCTAAGGAGCATTACATATATGTACAGTGGAAACTCAATGTATCATTTTAAAAGTGATGTATTGCACTGAACTATAAATGTGGGAATATGATGACATAATAAGGCTTATCATGACATAATAAGCCTTAACTTTGATAACTTAACATGATTATGACATGAATATTATGACAAAAAGGCTTCTGCCCCAAGACCATTATTCATTTGCTAGCATAACTTTTATAGTGCCCCAAGACCATTATTCATTTGCTAGCATAACTTTTATAGCGTCCATTGCAGTATAACTGTAGCGTTCTGCTGTGGTGAATAAACATTTGTTCTCTCTTGTTTTATACCCTGTTGATCCAAGAACTTTTCAAATACAGTGTTACAGAACTCTAGGCCATTATCAGTCTTTACATTTAAGATTTTAGTATTTAAAAATGTTCTACCCATTTTTGATAACTACAAAAAATATTAAAAGCTTTGTTTTTCTCTTTTGTGGATAGGTAGTAACTTTATGTGAGTAATCGTCGATAATGCTAAAAAATAAATAACAATAATTTCCAATAGCAATATTGGGGATGGGACCACAAAGGTCTAAATGTAATAATTCAAGTGGTTTTTGTGATCTAATTTTATGTATCGGTTTAAAGTCTTTTAGGAGATTCTTGTTCCCACAGAAATGCAAGCTCACTGCAGTATCCAATACCCCAGATGTGTCATAGCTGTCTTGACTAAAGCATGATTTGGTAGTAAAACAAGATTCCGGCTATGGTTTTGCAGGTGGTCACTGTCGAGAAATCTGTTTATTTATTGCTTTCAGCTTCTCAGACGATTTACCTTTCACACTTTTCACATTCGATGAAAAAGCGTGATTTCTTGGTCTTTAATGCACGGTTTCAACCCGGACCCTTCGGCTAATAGTTTGGTTAAAATTTAATCGAAGAAGAAATCTTAATCTTTCCAGCGATATACTGACTGTATTATTCCATTAAATATGGAAGGAAGAAATCGGATGAGTTGAAATGTCTGGTACTAATCCGCTATGAACTTTCCAGCCCCTTTTAATTCATTCACTATTTTCCGGATTCTTGCCACATAAACACCAATTTTCTTCCCTGGTTTGATTCTACAGCTGAAAAATTCATCTGTAAGTCCAATTACTCAGGCACAAGAATCAGGTCTATAATGCTTTTCTAGAAGTTCCCACCAGTTACTTGATCCTCGATATCAGAGATTATACTTCTATATTCTTTGGCAATATTTAAATATATTAACCCATAGGCTTTGTCAGCTCATTGGTTAAAGTTTTTTAACTCTTTCGATAACATTTCACCTTCACCTTCACTTTTGGTAACTTCAACTGGTGTTCAACTTCAACTATATGCCAACAATTCTCCTTCACTAGCACTACTTTCATGTCCTCTCGCCATGATGCATAGTTGTCAGTGTTTAGCTGTTCAATTGAAACTTCCATATATATATATATATATATATATGTCGGATGTAGGTGCTTCACGCCCACTCGGAATATCTCTAATCTAAAACTTGAGAACCATTATGCAGTCGACGATGGTTCGGTGGCAAGGCAATGTAGAATCCAAACTCAAATACAGTGATGACAACTCCATTATCATTTACTAACATATTTATTAAATCTCTTAACGACTCTCAGCTCCATAACTAAAAGAAATGGCTTCCCAATCCCCATTAAAATCTGTGCGCCTTCGGCACACATCTTTACTCGATGCTATCTCTCCATGGCTCTGAAGATTTTCTTTGTTTCAACTTTAAAACCAACACTTAGTGACGCTCATTACTTATGCGTGATGTCATGTCGGATGATCTTTTTGCAACTAAGTACTTTCTTAGTGCCAAACTGCAAGGCTATACGTCTACCTAAAATTCTCCTCGGTTCTTCGGAATCGAATCAAGTCGAACCCACTAATCCTATTTTCACTGCAATGCCTTATGCTGCTTATTTGAACTCCCAGACTTTTAAATTGTTAATCCTATATTTTACTAGCTAATATCCCGTTTTAAGGTTGCGTGATCGCCCCCTCATATTTTAGCCTCACATATATATTTATTTAAAAGTCCACAGGCCCACCGTCGAATATATTTTATATTATATATATATATATATATATATATATGTCACCTGGTGGTGTAGTGTATAACAGCTTCAAGCTGCCACACCACAGGTCCAGGGTTTGTTCCTATGACTGGGCAAGGTTGACTCAGCCTTTCACCCCTTAAGTGGGTCAATAAATGAGGACCAAGCATGCTTGGGAACTAAACTCTTGGGGTCCCACATCAGGTGGACCACCTGACTGAGACTTATACTGTATGGCACCCCAAGCCCACGGTCAAGAAAGCGGAGATGGGCATCGCTGGCCTTGGTCCACAGTGGACTGTTGTGCCATGAGTTATTTATTTTTTTAATATATATATATATATATATATATATCAAGATAACTGTGAGAAAAAAACAAACAGATTGAAACATGTAAAATAATTTAGGGTTAGGATTAATAATATAACAATTTTAAAAGTTAATATTTTATTAGTAAATTATCTGAAGGTTAAGTGCTTGTATGTGTGTGCCATCAACACTGAAATATTTTCAAATGGAAATCAAACATATTTTCAATCATTTTTGAGGTCCTTAAAATGTCCTTATTTCTTTTCCTGAAAAGGAGTAAAAACCTTGTTTATCCCTTCACATTTTAAATCTTTTCAAATTACCTTTTGAGAATTAGGAGGAAATTATTCTATAATTTTTTATGCTTTCTTTTCAGATATGCCGACAGCTAGCATCTGACATCATAGGCTCTTCATTAAATGAAGGTTTTAATAGGCTCGGGGGGAAAATGTATGTATACTTTCTTTCAAGAACTTATGATGCTTAAAATGTTTTATTAATTTTTACTTACAGGCTAGCAAAATATTATTTCTTAGGCATGCATATATATATATATATATATATATATATATATATATATATATATGTGTGTGTGTGTGTGTGTGTGTATCTGTGTACCGGAGGTAAAATACACTAAATTGTAATGATTCAATTTTATAGAGGAGTTTAGTTAAAATCCATTTAGTGACCTTTATCTCCATACAGTGATTGGGCATGGTGCCATTTCCAACTGGCATAGTTTCTAAGTGTACAAAATTGACCTTTATACCACTTAAGAGCTAAAGAAATATGTAAGAAAAATCTTAAATACTCACTCTACTGGTAAAACATGGACTTATGAAAAATTGTCGTTTACCTCTGGCATGTGTTTGTGTTTGTCTGTGATAATTATGCCTTTTTCCATAATAATTTTACTTAAGGCTACTCTGTAGTTGCCGTATGGAATTTGCTCAGCTTAATGTTAAAAATTTTCAGTTATGTTATTCGAAGTTATGGAAAAAATCCAAGAATCGTTGACTGAGACTGATAGATTTTATTTTTAAATTGTACTCTGTCAAAGTATATGTATGTATATGTATGTATATGTGTATGTGTATTTATATATATATATATATATATATATATATATATATATATATATATATATATATATACACACACACACATACTATAGCCAATTATCCATGCTTCACTATGGAATATATTAGCACCATTAATTATATAATTTGGCTCTTTTAATTTTAATTACTTTAGCAGTAAAATGTTGTCACTCCTCAGAGGAGCTCACCCTGTAATTTATTGACTATTATCGGACATTAAATATGGGATTTACTTTTTATTATTATTTTAGGGCTTAGACTCCTTTTAATACCATTAAAAGATGAATTTTCTAAAAAGCTTTCTTTGGGAGCATTTAGGCTGTAGAGGAGCAACCATTTGAAATTACAACTTCTTAGGCCATATGGGTTGAGAGATACAGCGATTAGTTTGTCAGTGTTTTATTTTAGGGTTTAGATACCTTTTATCCCCTTAAAGTTTGCATATCATAGAAAGATTTCCTACTGAACACCTATTGTGTAAGAGTAGTGACCATACAAAATTTCAGCTTCCTAGGCCTTGTGGCTCCAAAGATTCAGTGAGTGAGTGAGTGAGTTTTATTTGGCTGTTATATGTAGAGTTATATGTATGTATATGTATAAATGTATGTGTATGTGTAGCTTGTATTATATATACATACATACACACACACACATATATGTATATATATATATATATATATATATATATATATACTGGATTAAAAACTTTTTTTTTTAGTTTCATAAATAAATAGGAACTCTATTCTATTAACATTGGAACCATTTTCAGAATTTTAATGTCTATGAATATTTTTGATAAGCGAGCCAAATGTCAATCTGTTGTTTCTCATTTCAGATGTCCTGAAGAAATCACAGTGTCAGATGTATATTCGGCCATAAAGAACACCCCTAAGTTTGACATATTCTCCAACATCTGTTTAGGTATTCCTAAAGATTCACCAGAAAATACCTGACGGCATGTACATATTTAATACCTTCAATTGCATTTTAATGTGACTTGAATTACAGCTCAATGGTTGAAAAAATCATCTTAAAATCGACATTTTTAATAGCACATAATAAGTACAAATTTATATTTAAAAAAGTATTCTATTTTAATTAGATATTCAAAACCTATTTATGGTGTTTTTTTCACTGTGTATTTCTACCTGCCAAGATCCAAGTCTGCACATAAGCAATATTTTATAAAGAAACTAGTTTTGTATGAGTTACATATAATTATGTAATTGTTCTCTTCAATTTCTCCCCTTTTTACGGCAAAATGTTTTTAACTTTCTTTTAAAATAATTTATTCAACTGCATTTCATGAATTAGTTTTATTTCATTATCACACCATTTGCATTTTAACAGAAGATATAGACATGTTGCGATATCATAGTATTGCGTGTCTCGCGATATTATGGTTATTCCGTGCAATTTTTATGCAAGCAGCAGTTTAATGATCACATACGATGTAGAATCTAGGAAATTCGTACTCCACATGGTAAATTAATTCCTTACGTTATGAAACTATATGAGCGTAGAATTTTGTAGTCATAGTTTGAAATTGTTTAGGGAATCGAAATCAGTGCCAACTGCATTTTGCTTTTATTTCAGCATGAAAATATTTATACCTTTAGAGCAGTTGTTCTTAACCCAGGAGGAGTGAAGTAATTACAACTCAACTCATAATAGTTTGAACTAGTCACTTGTGCAGTTATCTAGTATTAATGCTATTAAGTTTGGAATTATAGGGTTCATGAAGTGTTCATTTTATTTTTGTTTTGTTCAGGGTGGAGCGTAGAGGCTAAAAAGTTTGAGAACTGCTGCTTTGGAGGAATTAAATTTTGAGATCGCTATAAATGTATTATATAGACTTCAGGGATTATGAGTTAATTTTAAGGATGGGCATAAAGTATTACAATAATAATATCCTACCAAAAAAGTTTATCATTGTTGTAAAACATTTTGATTGAAAAGAATTTCCTTTTGCATTGGTAAAAATAATTCCTCAAAACTATTTTTTAACTATCATAGAAGGGTCACTGAATTTAAAAGATATCAGGGTTTGTACCATCCTTAAAATCTCCATATTTTCATTTTTTGCTTTTAAGGGCCCTTGAAAAGTTTTTAGAAAGTACCTTTTTTTGCATTAAAGGTCCTTACTTTTTTAGTGTTCTTCCTGGTCCTTAAAATGTAATTGTTTTCGAGTGGAGATTCTAAGAATTTTCAGTTTATTACCTTCATGAAAACAAAGATAACTTTTCTGCATGTTTACTATTTGTAACATTATTGACCAGAATGAGAATGCTTATATATTATTACTTCCCACCCACTCAAACATACATATATATTTATATAAACTACTGGTTTGCTCTAATGACTCGCCATGACTTGCTCACCAGCATAAATTTATCGAGATTAATTTATTGGTTACCAAACAGGTTGCAAACTCAAGATAATTTTGAAATATTATATTTAGTATTAATAATTTATTAGTGGGATACAGAAATGATCATAAGGTTGTACAGGATCCTAACACTCCTTTACTTCTATATGTCCAAACATTGGAAATGGAACACATTTTCAATCCTTTTTGAGGTTCTTAAAAATGCTACTACAGGTCCTTAAGAGCTCCTTAATCTCTGAAAATTAGTATAAACTCTGGATATGGAACTCTGTATATCCCCAACTTAACGCCATATAAAAGGTATGACTTGAATCCCTGAATGTTGTTGGTTCATTGGAGGTATTTATTATTACTGTTATTAAGTTTAGGTCTGAGGGGTCACAAAGTGTTCATTTTATTTTTCTTATATCTGAAGTGGTCATTGGGTTAAAAAGGTTGAGAATGGCTGCTCTATATTATATGAATATATGCAGTATTTATACATATGCAATATTCTTAAAATTGCCTCGTTCAAAATTTGTGAATGTCTCGTAACAACTGTTTATTTCACACTTTTTATTATGTGTCATTTTATGATGAGATAATTTTATGATTTGTAGAAAATTTTTCTGCTTAAAGGACACTTTTCATCTCGTAATTTTCTGCCTAAAGTTTGTGCGAAATTCTCCGATATAGTATTCTGAACCATACCAAGAGTATACATTCTTTATTTTGAAAAATAAATAGCCCATGCGAATGTGTTTTTCTATCGCCATTTTAATGGATCTTTTTTAATCTGATAGTTTTTCTGCATAATGCTAAGTCATCATTTGTTAAATGATCAACTTCTCATGTCTCGTATTTTCATTGTACATAAAATATTATTCATTATTATATTTTTGTAAATAGCATATTTGTAACAGTATTGTGTTTGTGAATACTATTTTGTACTGTAGTTCATTTTAGTCTCTGCCAAAAAAAGTTTTTTTCTGAATTCTACGCAATTTAGATTTTAGTGAAGTATTTTTTAAAATTTTCATTTCAGGGACTTAAAAACATTTTTCACAATTTTAATCCTTTTTATTCAGCTATTTAAAGTACAATTGCATTAAGATAGTAACTTATTTTGATGCTCGTTTACGATACAAGTTCTCACATTATTAAGCACTTTAACTGATGTGCCAGAACTCAGGCAAATGGTCGGGGAAAATTTTGCGATTTTAAATATGTGGCTATCTTGTGCCTGAATTCTCATTTTAAAACTTTATTTCAGCTTTTCGGTAGCAAAAGTGTCATCTGAACTTCTATTTATATTTAGATATTCATTTTGGCACTTTTTTTTTTTTGGTATTCAATACCAGGTTCTTGTTACCGTGACCACATGTAACGTTAACACTCATGCTTGCTTCAAAATGATCAGCTGCACCCTGAATCAGCGCTATTTGAAGGTTGCTTAGCGCACAAGATTATGCAAATTAACAAAATGCTCAACTAAAAATTCTCTTTTAACTATTTACATGTGTAAATCTGCATTGCGACTTTTTTTATGGCCAGTCAGGGTATATATGCATATATACATATATATATATATATATATGAATGTGTATAAATTTATGTGTATATATAAATAAATATATATATATATGCCATTATGTACAACCAATGTATACACTGCACATAATAAAATTTGTCAAGATTATTATATTGTGGTTCAGTTACTGATATCATGAAATTTGATTTGCAAAGTAACAATGTAGTGGCTTTTAATTTTTGGGTATAAAAAAATTATCAAACCTGCATTATACATAAGAAAAAATACATAAAAGTTTTTTTTCAGGGAGAGGATTAGATGGAATCAAATAGAGCCATCTGATATATATATATATATATATATATTGTAAAATTAAAATTTAACCTAGGTTTATGAAATCTTAAAATCATGTGGGAACTTGTGTCTTTTTCGTGTTCTATATATAGGTCTAACTCTGTCAGCCATTATTAACCTTTTTCTTTCATGTTACATTTCAGGGTTAGTGTTCTTAGTTAAGCCAAACAAATACATGGTAAATTTATATATACAGTAATATACAATATACATTTTTTGAGACATTCAATAAATATTGAACCTTACCTTTTTTTAGTACAATTCTGAAAAATTGCATTTTCCAGGAAATAACCTATTTTGTACATTATGTATGTAGATAGTTTTGAATCTCATTTTATAAGATTTGTAGATGAGTATGTGTTTTGAGTGACTTAAATTAATTTCAAAGACTGCAATGAAAACCAACAGTAATAATACTCACGAATGATTATTTAATGCTTGTGTCTTTATATCATGCACAATTAACTATTATTTGCTGTTAAGTTATGATTGGCTGTAATTTTCTTTTAGTTTATCTATTCTATTCCATAATTCTGTGAAAAGAGTATCTGACTACAGATAGAAATGGTATCATATGTAAAAATGTTAATATGCATATAAATATTTGTAACTTTCATACTGTAACAATTTGTATAAATGTGATTAAATTATTTAAGTCTTGCTATAATAATGTGTGGAGTTGAAATTTTGATTATAATACACATTCAGACCTGCCAACCTCAGTAAGAGCAAAATCCTGCAATATTCTACCATGCATGACATAACGACATAACACAAAACAGTATAGTAAAAAATTATAATAAAAGAATTATAATGTATACTTACTTATAGTTTATAGGATCTCTTTAATAATATTACATAGTTCAAAATATTTCCTTACAGTTCAGCTCATATTGAAATTATCATATTAAACAAAAGTTATATATTTAAAATTTTTAATCATACATTTTAGCATCATATTTACACTAGCAGGGACACCAGCAGTCTATATTTTGAGAACTTTTATTTCTTTATAATGTTTGTTTTAATTAATTGCAGAAAATCTTGGAATTTTTGTAGCATTTACTGTACCTGATTTCGCTCGTTTTAAAAATTCCTTGTGAAATTGTTCTTCATAACAGTGTCCTTGTGGGTTCTATTTGCATATTAGCAAATTTTCTAAGGTTTCCCTTGACATAGATAACCTGAACTGAGTAGATATTTTTGTTATGTAACTAAAAATCCTCTCACATTCTGCATTACTGTGAGGAATTGTTAACACCGGCGTTATTTTTTTTACGTTTCGGAATCCGGTAATAAGTGTCCATTCCGGGAACCCAGAAGATGCATTAAAAATCCAGCATTGCCGGGGTAAATCCGGAAAGTTGGCAGGTCTGCACATTACATACATCTATAATTTAACTTTTCCTGTGACATTGAATCTATGTACAGAGAAGCCAAATGCTTCTCACTCATTCACTCACTGATCACATTATGCCTAGATCTCTTTATAGAATACCACACTGACTAATCACATTATTTCTAGATATATATAAATATATACACCCATCCCTAAATTTATGCAATACAGATACATTCCGTGTTAGAGTGAAACTGCGTAAATTAGGAAGTTATGTTCTGGAACAAAAGTAAGTGTTAATTTATTATCATATACAAGAGATATTGTCAAGGAAAAGGTGGAAAAGGTTCTGGTCATAGGCGTAGCATACTTCTAACTTTTGGGTGGGCACGAATTGAATTCATTTACGGCCCTCCTCTGCACGTTGACTGCTTGGCGGGGTCCTTAAAATATGAAATATTAGGATTTTTTAAAAATTGAATAACAGTAGAATTGATGTTCGAGTAGTATTCAAAACTTATACAATGAGAAAAATAAATATAATAAAAATAAAATGTGAAAAAAAAATATGGCATCAAACTTTTGTTATGGATCATATTATTGTTAAACTATGTTAAGGCTAAAGACATAATCGGAATCTTCAGTTTCACGGTTTGAAAAAGCGGGAAAAAACCAATTTTCTTAAAGTTTTGTACAATTTTCCAATTTTAACTGAACTTCTATTAATGTTTTAATTTATTTCAAACATACAGTGAATATACAGTGAAACTTCTCTAACCGGCTACTTTTTTTCAGAACCATTACTGACTGCCATAGATAAATCCACCCGTATTTGACATTTTCCACGCTTTTCAGGTTAGTGGCCACCATACAGAAATTTCACTGTTTACATACATACATACATATATATATCGTCATAGATATGAGGGTTATTTTATAGTCGTACAAATATTCACTTTATAGTCCCAAACTTCCTGCAAGTTCTATCAACGTGTTATTTAAAATTGAGTGTAAGAACTGCAATGAACTGGGATAAATATGCTCTACTGAAACACTGAATCAACTAAGGTAACTCTCAGACTTTTTAAGGCATACAGCGAACAAAGGATAACGAACGTAGATGTTGGCTCAATGTAAATGTTACAACAAACATCAACAAACGCATGAATTTGTCTTAACTTCAGTTTCTCACTCTTTGTTAGCTGTTGTGTGCTGGATATATAGATATGTATTGTATACTACACATTATATATGTATATATCGTCATAGATATAAGGGTAATTTTATAGTCATACAAAGAGACACTTTATAGTTCCCAACTTCCTGGAAGATCAGTTAATGTTGTTGTTGTTACTTATGGCAATTTTTGGAACTTAATCTATTACACTTGCAGTTGTAACTGCTGGCACCGTACAGGTGGCCAGCATTACTTCCTACAAGCCGGTCCCTTAATTTAGAACCGAGTAAAGTGCCAAGACTGGAACACTTGACTCCACACCTCCAGAGGTAAATTTGAGAACTTGGAGGACTTTGCAGCCACGATGGATTTTACATGCACCAGTCGCCATTAGTGTACATGGCGATGGATTTGCTGTGACAGACATCGAACTAGAGACGTTGAGATCACCGGCCTGCTGCCCTTGCTAACTGGGTGACCACGCCCTATATCAGTTAATGTGTTATTCGAAATAATGTGAAACAACTGCACTGAACTGGGGTAAATATGCTTTGCTGAAACAGTGAATCAACTAGGATTAAATTCTTAATTTTTCTTGTAAATGTTAAGGCATAAATGAGTGTGTGTATGTATATACATATATATGTGTGTGTGTGACCTGTTTTTATAGATTCTCCGATTTCATAAACACTGTTTCTCGTTTCCATACATGGTCTTTAAACACAATTGAAACAAACCACAATAATACAAAGAATTTTATTTTACAAAAATATAAGTAGTATTTTAAAATAACTTATTCTTCTATGCAATATTTAAAAGGTAAATATCTTCCATTCACCACAAATTATTTCTACACAAAATACAAAAAAGGGCTATTTACACATATCACACAGCAAGGTTTACAGTTTTGCTTCATCTCTCATCACGCAGCGTACACAGGATAAAGGCACAAAAATACCATGGTTCTTTGGCACTGAAAAGTAAACTTTACTTCCAATGCTCCCATCAGAGTTCCCCACTGAAAAAAAAATCGAAAAATGTGGAAATTCATTGTGAAAACTTTTACAGTATGTTAAGCACTGAATGCAAAAATATGGGTAAGATAAAAAATAAAATGCCGTAAGAATTTGACAAAATAAAATTGGCATTATAACAACCTCTGTCAAATGAAAATGAATTATTCTTTATGTATCTATATATATGTATGTATATATATATATATATATATATACATATACATAAATGTATATCCATACAAACAAACACACACATATATATATATATATATATATATATATATATGCATACAAGCATATACTACATATATACATATCTTCTATCTTTCTTTTGAGGCACTACAGGTTTGTTGCCAGGCCAAGGCCATCCCAATCAGTTTTCGCCATCTGGTCATATCCGAAGCAATACTCCTCCGTTCACCCTTATATATGATTTTTCTGTCACTCTCAACAGAATTGAGCCACCTAATTGGTGGTCTTCCTTGCTTCCTAGCTCCCATTGGTTTAGTAAATGTGAGCTCCTTTATTGGATTTGTATTCAGTTCTAAATAAATGACCTAGCTATCGAATCATGTGGCTTTTTATGACACTAACAATGTCTGGTTGTCTGTATTTTTGGTAGATTTCATAATTAAACATCAATCTCCACAAACTGCGCCAAATTATTCTTGGTATTTTGCACTCAAAGATAAAATAGATTTTGTCTAGCATTCACAGCCATATAGTATAATAGGTTGAAATAGGGTTTTATATATATTAATTTTGGTGTTAAGGCAAATGATTCAAGATTTAAACTGACTTTTGAGGCCATGGTAGCATCTATTTGCTATAGAGAGTCTGTTGTTTATTTCAACAGTCAAATCATTGTTGTTAGTGACGATAGTTTCAAGATATTTGAACTGTGATACTTTTTCAACGGTGTAGTTGGTCACAGCCAATGGCAATAGGTTAAGTGTTTTATGGGCAATTACTAAAAATTTAGTTTTATCTTAATTTGTTAAAGGAGCCTAATTTTCTAGCCTTGGCTTCTAGTAAATTGAATGCTTCTGTGACATACTTTCTGGATCTACCCACTAAAGCGATGTCATCGGCGAATGCCAAAGTTTGTAGTGTCTTTTGATAAATAGTTTCTCTAGCTGTAAGACCAGAAGCTCTGATAGCCTTTTCAAGAGCCAAATTAAAAAGTAAACAAGACAAAGCATCACCCTGTCGTAGGCCTCTGTCAGTATATAAAAAACTTCAGACAAATCGTTACCAAGTTTAACTTTACATTTTATACTTTTAAATGTAGATTTTGTTAGATTAATTCGCTTGGCTAGTATTTCAAATTCTTCCATTGACTCATAAAATTTAGGCCGAATAATGCTGTCATATGCAGCTTTAAAATCAGTAAAGAGATAGCATGTGTCAATATTGTATTCCCTTGTTTTCTCGAAAATCTGCCTCAGGGCATGTATTTGGTCGGTAGTTGACCTTCCACTAAGAAATCCACACTGGTACCATCCAATAACTTTTTCAACATGTGGTTGTAGTCTATTGTGAAGAACACTTTAAAAAATTTTAAATATAGTGTTCAAGAGGGTAATTCCGTGGTACTTGCAACAGTTTGGTCTATCACCTTTTTTAAAAATAGGACAGATGGAGCCCTCGTCCCATTCAATGGGCATCTGCTCTGCTGTCCAAACTCTGCAAATAATTGCATGTATAGCCTTAATCAGATCAGGTTCATAACTTATAACAATTCAGCGTTAATCCCATCAGGTCCAGCTGATCTATTTCGGTTTAGTTTCTTTATTGCTGATTCAATCTCATAGAGAGTTGGTAAGTCAGGTTCTTGTTCATTAGTATGTAGATAAAGTGCAATTCTATTGTCTATGCCCATAGCATCTTTACCATGGAGCAGATCCTTAAAATATTTCCTCCATCTCTCTAGGATCTCTCTCTTTTCATTCAAGAGCTCACTATCTTTATTTGTGCAGAACAGCATGTAAGGGTTGAATTCTTTCCTAATTTTGTTAATCAACTGATAATATTTTCTTGATTCTTTTTGGGACTTGAATGTTTCAATTTCCCTGTATTTCTCTTCAAGAAATTCTTTTTTATCTTTGTGTAATCTTTTTTTTCTGCCTTCTTAACTTCTTGTATTCCTCCTCAGTTCTTCTAGTATAATGCTTTTGAATCATTAAGCAATATTTTTATTGGATATAGCCAAGGCACACTCTAAATCAAAGGTCCCCAAACTTTTTTGTCCCGTAGACCCCGTGCCGATTTTTTCTGTTTTGGGTAGACCCCCTGCTATCCTATTACTGATTTTTTACAAATTCATCAACTTTAAAAGTATTTTTAAAGCTGACACAAAGCTACTAACTTTGAGAGGTATTACTGTAAAGTTAAAAATTTTTAAATAAAAAAATTTTATGTTTTATAGTTATACATTTATTAATTAAAACGGCACAAAATGCAAATCTAGTAACATTTTTATATAAAATAAATACATAACAAAATCAATGCTTTTAATGGGAGGGATGAGCCTGATGCTTAGTTAACAAGCACATAGACACACACACACACACATATATATATATACGGGGTCTGTCCGTAAAGTATCCGAATTTAATTTATAACTAAAAAAATATAATGGATATACATACTGAAGTTTAATCCCCTTCAAAGTATCGTCATTGAGAAGCAACACACTTAGCCCAACGTTGTTGCCACTCTTGGAAGCAGGATTGGAAGCCGTTCTTTGGAATGGTCAACAGCTGTTCGATCGCTTTTTGTTTGATGGTCGTCACATCCTCAAACCGTCGTCTTTTAAGCGTTTTCTCTAGCTTTGGAAATGCGAAAAAGTCGCACGGGGCGAGGTCTGGTGAGTAGGGAGGTTGCGGGACTTGAACGGTGTCATGTTTGGTTAAAAAATTTTGAACCACATGTGAGGAGTGAGCAGGGGCATTATCGTGGTGTAGCATCCATTTCCCAGATTTCCACTTTGCTGGTCGTTTCCTCCTCACGGAATCACGAAGTCGCCTGAGCACATCACGGTAGAACTTTTTATTAATGGTTTGTCCATCCGGGGCAAATTCATAATGCACAACTCCATCACGGTCGAAGAAAAGAATTAACATCACTTTGATTTTGCTTCGAACTTGCCGGGCTTTCTTTGGTCGGGGGGAACTCGGACTCTTCCACTCAGATGATTGTTGTTTGGTTTCCGGATCGTATCCATACACCCATGTCTCATCCCCTGTTATGATGTTATTCAGAAATTCCGGATCCTCACACAACCGTTCGAATAACTCGGAAGCCATTTGCATGCGAAGTTCTCGTTGATCTTCGGTAAGCAAACGTGGGACAAACTTAGCCGATACAGGCCCCATGCCCAAATCTTCGGTTAAAATTTCGTGGCAAACAGTTTTTGCTATTCCCACCTCGTCCGCAATCTCTCGAACTGTCATTCGTCGATCTGATCGTACCCAGTACGAACCTGTTCCACTTTGACATCATTTCTCGATGTTGATGGACGCCCTGATCGTGCATCACTTTCCAAAGATTCCCTTCCATCTTTAAACGTCTAAACCATTGAAACACTTGAGTTCGGCCCATAACATCATCATCGTATGCTTTCTTAAGCAAATCAAACATTTCGGTTGACGTTTTTCCAATTTTACTACAAAATTTGATGCAAACACGCTGCTCAGTAGATTCCGTCATGATCCAACCCGACACGAGACTTCCACTGCGTTCACTTTTCGTTATTGCTACAAGAGAACCGCGCTTCGCAGTACTTGGCTAATTGCCAACATAACAAGTTTACATATGTTTAAACATGCTAATTGGCGTGCGCACGCAGAGCGGTGTCTGTATTATGTTTTATACATTCAGTTCGGATACTTTACGGACAGCCCTCGTATACACTGCTCAAAACAATTAGGGGAGCACATGGTTTTAACGAAATTACGCAAATACTTACACCGATAAGTAACATAAAATAAATCATCCATATGCAAATCAAAGTTCATGACGTCAAAAACCAGAAAAAGAACATAAGGGCGGAAATCGGGATGTTGCAGAAACGTCTGTTTCACTGCCTTAACTGTGAAATTCAATTGCTCAGTTATTCTTTTTGAGAAAAGGTGACTTGAAAATGTCTAAAAAACGTGAATTACCGGAATCCATGGCATGGCGTATTATAGGCAGACTTGAATCCGGGCAAACACAACGTAGTGTCGCGGACGCTGTTGGAGTCGCCAGAAGTGTCGTTGCAAGGCTGTGGAATCAATTCCAAGAAACAGGGAATGTTAGACGTCTACCAGGGCAAGGTGCTGTAGTGGCCACGCGCCACTACAGCAACTGATGACCGGTATATACTGTTAACAGCTCGTCCAAACAGAACAGACAATGTTACTCAGCTGCAAAGACAGTTGCTCTTGGCAACAGGACGAAGGGTGTCCAGCCAAACAGTACATAATAAGCTTCATCAGGGAGGTCTCTATGCACGTAGGCCAATGGTTTGCATTCCGTTGACCTCACGCCACCGTGCGGCCCGAAGAAGATGGGCTGCTGAACATCGCGATTGGGAGCAACATGATTGGAGCCAAGTGCTGTTTACAGACAAGTCCCGATTCAGTCTGGAGTGTGACACCCAGCGTGTTTTGGTATGGAGGGAAAGGGGCACTCGAAATAACCCCACATTCGTTCGTGAAAGGTCACAATACAGACGAGCTGGTTTTATGGTATGGGGTGGAATAAGCATAGGTGGACGTACGGACCTGCATATCATTCGGAATGGTACTTTGACGGCCCGAAGGTATGCAGACGAGATACTGAGACCTCATGTCATACCTTACGCTGCAGCCATTGGAGATTCCTTTGTTTTTGTTGGGAATCATGCAAAAGATTCCATTGAAAAATTAAAAGAGTGAAATTGCGCAGGAGCGCTCTATAGAAATGAAGCCAAAAATATTTATAAAAACTACTTATTAAATTTAACTAAAAATAGGTGAAGAATACTAAGGTATGTGCGTGGAGGTGAGGTAAAAAAAATCCCTGAAACATTGCTAAACTTGAAACGGTTTAATTATCCGTTCATAACAAAATAACAAAATAATAGCAAAAATATAAAAGAGTTACGTGAGTCCTGCTTAAAGTAATAGAATGTAGCAGACTTTCATGGCGTTGAAAAATGGCTGGCGTTTCCTCGGTCGGAACAGGTGCGGCATCTTCATTCTTCCATCGCCGGCGTCGGCAGGGAACGGCAGGCGGAATCAGATTGACGAAAGTCTTGAAAAACCTTCCTTATATTCACGGCGGCTGGCGCGAACGTCCAATTACAGATCGGGCGAAGTACGCATGTACTTACGATATTTGCATGTACGATATTTGCGTACATTTACATTTCGCATTTTACATAAAATTTAAATACTGATTCGATGCGATACAAATTTAATCTCATACGATTTGTATGACGCGTTACATGTTAAATTCCGTTATGGAAGGCAAATATTTTTAAAGTTAAAATAATAAGATTGTAAAGGAAAATGAAAGGGTGAGTGAATCGTGGCAACGATTCACGTAGGCGTTTAACCGATAAGAATTGTTTACAGTATGGCGCGGCGCCGGAAAGCTTTAAGCACATGGGTGAACAGGTAAGGAAATGATAAATTTTTTAAAAAATATTCCTAACAGTTTTCCAGCATGATAATGCCAGACCGCATACAGCTCATCTTGTGGAGAACATGCTTGAAGCTGAAACAATACAGCGTATGGAATGGCCAGCGTGCTCTCCTGACCTGAATCCAATCGAGCATGTTTGGGACATGCTCGGACGACACATTGCTGCAAGACCTAGGCCTCCTTTTACTCTCCGAGACTTGGAGATTGCACTTCTTGAGGAGTGGAACAGTATTCCCCAAAGTCTTATTGATAACATCATCGCATCCATGGAAAACAGGTGTGCAGCAATCTTAGCTGTTCAAGGAGACCACACGCCATATTAAAATTCTTGCATCATTTCTAAACAATACTCTTTTTTTTATCGTTTACATGTAACCAAATTGTTGCCCTAAATCATCTTTTCATGTTTTTTCCATATTTTCAAAGAATTAAAGCTTAATTATAAATTTTTTATGTCTTTTTTTCTGTATTGCACATTGATACGCGTGTACTATCCATTTTATGCCAATACGTGGCTGTTTCTTAACTTCGTTCCTTACTCCCCTAATTTTTTTGAGCAGTGTATATATTTCCAGGGGGTACCCTACTGTTATGGGTGACCTGACTTAAGACACTGCTTTTCTAATGCAAGAAAATAACTTACCGGCTTCACTCAGTCCAACACCAACATATATTTCAGGAAATTCCAATGACTCGACATGACCGGTATAATGGACGACTCCACACATGTCTCCTTGGACCACAATTTTCATTCCCTTACTTAAAGGCACTGAGAGAGGTTCATGACTCCTGTTTTCAGTGCACCATTGACAGATGCAACCGTCTAACTTTCGGTAAGGTGGAGTGTTCAGATGCTGGAGAAATACACGGTCATAATTAGATACATATACATATATATATATAAGTATATATATACACATATACATATTCATACACACACACAAATATATATTATATATGTGTATATATATATATATATATATATACACAAATGAATATATATATACAGTAAAACTTCTCTAGCCAGTCACCCCTATTCGACAGCCATATTTTGTTAAAAACTGATTCAATACTCCATAGAAGGAAAATAATGGAAGATTAATCCATTAATCAATTTAGATGTAATGGAAAATTATGGAAGATATTTCCACCACTACCCTGTCAAATGAACCCTTTTTTTTCAGAACTATATATATATATATTCTTATACATAAAGTTAACTACCTAGGGACATTCAGAAATGCTTCGACTTTTTGTAGGCAAAGTTCAAATTTGCTTTTGCCATAAAATATATACTAAAAAGTATATACCTAATTCTGTTTTTACATGATAGATATGTTCCTGAAGAATATGTGTAAAAAAAATTCATGTATAAAAAGACTTTGTATCTATGGAAGAAAAGAAGATTGGTTCCAGACCTAAAAAATCAGTAAAAATAATTTTAAAAAACCATATGAAAATATTCGTTTTAAACATTATTTTATTTCAACAAAACACACATGCAATAATATGTAATGAAAATGAAAAAAATTCATCATGAACCCCCCCCCCCCCCCAAAAAAAAAAAAAAACTGTTTTAGGCATAAAATTTTTTAAATTCATTTTCCCATTCTGACAATAAATGATGCATATGTTTGCGTACGACTGGAATATCATCTCTTGGTTTAAGACTGGAAAGTAGTTTTAGAATAATATGTATAATAACTGTACATAAAGGTTATAAATATTATGTTTCTCGTGGTTATAAATATTATGTTTCTCGTGTTTAACGTTGACAAGAACGTTACATGACATTCATTCCTCAAACTATCGATGGGTTATCTGAAACCAGGGCCACCCAGAGGGAGGGGGGGGGGGGCAACTGGGGCACTTTGCCCCAGGCTCCCAACTGCCGGAGAGGCAAAAATAAATTTTTTAAAATTTATTTATTAGATTTCCTCCGAAAGAAAATTCTGAAACTTGTACCATACTTCAAAATTCAAAATAATCTCCTGAAAAAAGGGGCCCCCAAAAAAATTTAAAAAAAAATTATTTGATTAATCAGATTTCTCTTACAACAAAATAGTTTTCTGAAAAATACGCCCCTCTCTCTCTGTCTGACTATCCTTTCCTCACTATCATGTGCCCTTGACTCCTACGCCAGTCAATCACTCTGATTGGTGAGGGGAGGGTCACAGGGTATGCCATCTGCGTCCCAAGCAAATTCCACACTCAAATATTACACTACAGTCACCCTCGCTCCCCTCGCAATAGTACAACTGGCAGTCGTCTGCAGCGCTTCCTTTGTTTATGTTAGATTAGAAATTAGATTGCTATTTATTTAGACATTCAGTAGACCTAACTCCAAAACCATGAAGTGCATCTATCCATCTGGTGCTGAAAAAAGGGGAAAAAAAAGTTGTTAGAAAAGCTGAAGAAGAACGTGGTAAACAGACCCTTGATAGCTTTTTTTGGTCTGGAACCAGTACAGGAGAAGATAGAAAACAATTTGACATGGAAGACCTTCTGCCATTGCCAGAGAACGTCATGCCTCCCTCAGAGAATCACCGGGATATTCCATCAGTTTTCAAGGAAGCTGGACTGATTAGTAATAGTCGGTCTCACGAAGTGAATTGTTCAATTCTTGGAGGTGAAAATCAGAGAACAGAATGAGGTAAAATTCATAATCAGATGACAAACAATGTTTAATCCTGCCTCCTTCTGACTTAGAAGTAGGGATGTGACATCAATGTCGATGTTTTCAAAACATCGATTTATTAAAGCCGATGTTTTTTTAACATTGATGTTTTGTGCTCGATGTTTTACGTTGTCTCGATGTTTTTTTTTTAATGAAAAAGTACCATAATAAAAAAAATTTACCACGTAGCATAATTTTCACACTCAGTAAATGTAAGTCTGAATTCTGTAAAGGATTAATACAAAACGGGGAACGATTCCTTAGCAAACAGACAAATGCCAATCAACAACCAGTGAACCAATCAGAGCGCTTGGAATGTTCTTGACACTCCAGAACCTTCGATGGGGTTTTATTTTATAAATAGTATATACACGAGAGCAGCTATTTTAGATTTTGTTTTGTTCTGGTTTTATATAAGTTGACGCTAATATTATTGGTAAGATGCCTCCTAAAAGTACCGTTTGGAAATATTTTTGCAAAACCTCTGACAAATTAGCGAAATGCAATATTTGCCTTAAGTCCCTGAAAACTTCTGGCAATACCACGAATTTATCTGGACATTTGAAGGAAAAACATGGCGATATTTACAACGAGAATTTTGAGTCATCAATGTAGCCCAAGGCAAAAGCAACCAAGTTTTTGTCATTTGTGTCAGCCCAATCAGAGAGTAAAATTAAATCCCCCCCACACACACACGACTAACCGAAGTAACATTAATGTTAGAGGTTACTAAACCAGTTTTAAAAAATGTATGTTCTAAAACATCAATGTTTAAAAACATCGATGGTTTTTGGGCGATGTTTTAATATTGAATATCGATGTTTCAAAACATCGATGTTTTGTTATCGATGTCGCATCACTACTTAGAAGAAAATTCCAAAGGAACGGAACATTTTGGAGTGAGTACTGATCCAGCCACATGGGTTAGACTTGATAATAATTCTAGAGATATGATAGTCCTAAAGGGGCCACCTAGTAAGCCAGTGTGTATGCCTCGAGACAGCAGTGGTAGGCCTTTCCCTATGACTGTCTTTTCAAAAAAATTAAGTAATGGGGAATCTGCTGACAGAGATTGGATGGTTTGGAGTAAGAAAAAAGAGGAGTTATTTTGCTTCCCCTGTTGTTTATTTGAATCTGAAGATGTTAATAAACAACAAGTTAAAATGTGTGCCTGCGGATTAACTGACCATTGGAAAAAAATATATGACAAGACAAAAACCCAGGAATCAAATTCAAACCACATTAATAACTATGTAAAATGGAAAGATTTTCTCAATGTACTTAAAGGTAGAAAATCTGCAATTGATGGAGCTTTGATGAAATGTATTTTAGAGGAAGAGGTGAAATGGAAAAGGATTTTAACAGCTGTGTTAGATGTTGCATTATTCCTAGCAGAAAGAAATCTTCCTTTTAGAGGTAAGAGCTCTACGGTGTATCAGGATGATTGTGGACCTTTCTTGTCTACATTGAAACTGATAGGACGTTACAATTCACACTCAGAGATCATTTGGAAACAGTTTCAAGTGACACAGAGTCCGGAAAAAGACTGCAAGCTCACTACCTATCGTTGAGAACACAAAAAAAATTTTTGAAAGTGTGTGGTAACAAATTATAAAGTTACATCATAGAAGAAATTAAAGAATCCCTTTACTACAGCATTATAGTTGATGGGATGCCAGATGCTTCACACAAAGAGCAACTAGTTTTTGTAATAAGATACATTCTTCAAAAAAAAAAAAATGGCTTATGGGATGTTTTTGAAAGGTTTGTTAAGCTTACTGACTTTGACCAAAAGACTAGTGAAGCTATTGCTGAGAATATAAAGACTGTGTTGCAAAACTGTGAATTGGACCTCCAGCTATGCAGAGGCCAAGCATACAACAACGCATCAAATATGTCAGGGAAGTTTATGGGCATAAAAACCAGAATTCTCACTGAAAACCCCCAACCATATTTTTCTCCCTGTGGTGCACACACTTTGAATCTGTGTGGGGTTCATGCTATAGAAAGAAACATAGAAGTCAAATCATACTTTGGGAACATCCAAAAACTTTAGAAACTTTTTGTATTAAGTCCAAGTAGGTGGAAAATTTTACAGTCAACAGCAAATATTTCACTTCACTCAGTGTCAAGTACAAGATGGAGTGCAAGAGTTGATGCTGTACAACCTCTTGTCAAAAGATACTCCAAGATTTCAGCTACCTAAGTCTACTCTCAAAGGCATTGAAGCAGCACAAAAATTTGGTTTGGGAAACCAAATCCAAACGGCAGAAAATTCAATGTGGCCGATCAGAAGAGTTTGAGAAGGCAGTCCTGCAATGGTTTCATCAAGCAAGAGCATCTAACATTCCAATTTCCGGAGTGATATTTAAAGAAAATGCTATTATTCTGGCAGAAAAGTTTGGAATGCAAAATTTTCAGGCTTCGGCTGGTTGGCTAACAAAGTTCAAAGAAAGATACGGGCTTGTATTATAAAAGAGAAAAGTTTTAATTTTAATAGACAGATGCACTGCACATACTCCAAATATCCCTAGACTTACAAATTTGACTATCCATTTCTTACCAGCTAATTGCACTAGCAAGTTGCAACCATTAGACCTGGGGGCTATCATTCGCAGTGTGAAAGCATACTACAGAAAGTCTTCAATTAGGAAATTAATAAACAATTTGGCTGACAGTATAAAAATTAGAAAATTTGCAATCTTGGAAGCAATGCACATGATAATATCAGCATGGAAAGAAGTTTCTTCATCCACAATAAAAAACTGCTTTCGCGTTGCTGGAATTCACAAAGATATTTTAGTGGAACTGCAAAGTACGTATGTAGAAATCAACGAAGATGACATTACCCCTGAAGAATGGAGAAGTATTGTTGAAGATGAGGATGTTTCAATTCAAGATTTCTACAATTGTGATAAATATGTTTTAACAACAGATTTTAGAAATGTAGAACAAATTTATGAAGATATTGTAAACGAAAACACAGTGTCAGACGAAGGTGAAGTTGAAGACACGGAAAACGACACACTGCCACCGTCTTACACAGATGCAATTTCTGCTCTAGATGTTCTCCGACGCTATATTACATCTAAAATGGAAGGTGACTCATTTAACATTTTAGAAAATCTGGAAAAGAGAATAACGAAAACATGGCGAATGAAGCAATCAACACTTTTTGAATTTTTTAAAATGTAATTTATTGTATTGTTTGTACTCTTTTTTTTTTCAATGTAATTTAAAATAACTTTTTATGAATAAAATAATGATGATAATAAAAATAACATTTTTAAACACTCCAATATATTAAGAAATATATTGACAGTCCTAAGCCTGTAAAGTGTGAAGGGAAATGTTATTTTTTCACAAATTCTGTTTAAGGGCGATCTCTACTTAAGGACGATTTTTCACGGTCCCTTGAAAGTCATTAAACAGAGAACCAACTGTATATATATATATATATTAAAATACAATTACATATATCCTATTTTTTACAAAATATTAAAGTAGGAGGAAAAACCATCAGGACATAAGAACTCACTTTTCTGTCAGAAGTACTCTCTCTGTCATTTTGCACGTATATTTCAGCACTGCCAAGAGTCTCAAATTTGGAAGAGCTCTGACTTTTCAAGGAAATACTTATTTCTTTTCCCCTAAAATTTGAAGGCTGACGATGAATTTCCTCAGTCCTCTGCTTCAGAAGTGAAATTTCTTTTTGCAAAGATTCCACATCTTGTTTCAATCTGGTGAGGAAAAATAAAATATTTAATACAGACTACATAGTATTTCTTACATAATGACAAAGATAAAATATACATGATTAGGGTTCCCAAGTGTTGAAAGTATATAAAGAGAACTTAATGTAAAAAAATAGAACAAAAAGGAGACAGGGTGAAAGTGATATTGATTCACATTTATTAACTATCATTTACATTTATTATATAAATGAAAATACAATTTGGGAAAGAACCTTCTCTTTTCAATATGATTCACCCTTTCAAATAAAATAAAATATTAATGAATGACAAACATATCAATCACTTTAAAGTCATTATACTGATAACTAAAATAAAATTATATAATTTTAAAAAAATTATAATAAGGTTTCCTCAGTTACAGGTCTGCCAGTCTCTAATTTTTGTGAGCTAATAACTTCCTAAAGCCATTTGTTATTTCTTTCTATTTCATTATAAAACTGCTTACACATTATATTTTTATGTCACTGATATTATTGACTGAATATTTTCTATGTCAAGACAATGGCTCTCCTTTGTCTATCATGCACCCATTGTCGAAAACAATCGTTTAACATTTCTATTATTTCCTAGTATTAAGAAATAATAACAACACATTTTGTGTTACAAAAAAAGGCTGGACTAAGAGTAACTGAGGATAAAAAAAGAACAATAGAAAAAGAAAAGAAAAAAGAGAAAGTGAACAAAAATATTGAGGAAAAATATGAAAAGAGCTATTCTGGCAATCTTATGTCTGATCCATAAAATATTGTGCTTTCAGTTAAGTCATAAACAAAGAGTTGTTGCAAGTTTTAAAAACTGCTGTGCTGCTTATGACTTGAATGACTAAAGACATTCCTTAAAGTTTCCTATTCTCATTTTAACACAAAAATATTGGTTAGGAATTTTGAAAAATTGTTTGCTAGATAAATTCCCTATCAAATACCCACATATATATAATCATGTAACTTAAGACACAAAATATCAGCAGTGTTTTTTTTTTCTGCTCCACTGTTAAACAATTAAATACTGAATATTACCATTGATCTATGACAGCCATACTCTATACAGCATGCACAATACATACTAAGAATCTAAATTTTGCAATAACATAATCTAGCTCTTCCTCTGTAATGAGCATAGAACTTGTTCACCCATAGGAACACTCATTCCATATCAAAATCTAAATTAAATATATTTTAGGTAGAAAGGGTACGAGATTATCTGAGCACCATCAAATGTCGTCTATAATTAGTGAAACACAGTAAAGCTACCTAACTGAAACTTTCTCAACAAGTGAATGGTAGTTAGATTTTATACATATAGATTTAAAACAGAAAAAAAGTAATACAATGAAACATATTGGAAAAAAAAAAAAATGGAATTTTCAAATATTTTTTTAGCTCCATCTGTTTTGAGCTGATTTTAATGAAACTTGGTAGTTTATGTTTCTTGAGCCATACTATCCTTTAAACGTACTCCAGATAAAAATCCAATGTTAAAAATGGCTTTTAGAACTTTAAAATTTTTTTTATTGGGGGGGGGGGAGGGGTTTAAGCCCCTTGAAGTTTGAAATTTTAAAAAGATTTCTTAGCGAGCACTGAGAGACCAAGAGGAACAATCCTATAAAATTTCAGCTTCCTAGGCCTTACGGTTCCAGAAATACAGTGATCAGTCTGTGAATGGTATTTGGCTTTTATAAATATAGATATACTTACATTTTTTATAAAATAGACTTGTGTAACAAACATTGTAAGCATACATACAATAAAAAATATCAAAATTATGATTGAAAGGATGTAAACTCTTTTTTGAAGAAGTTGGGACAGATTTCAAAATACTTTCCTTCTTAAACATTTATTAAAGCTACACAGGTAACTAAATTATTGTAAAATGAATAATGTATGCAGTGCTGGATTTCTGCCTAGGCCTACAAGGCCCCGGCCTAGGGGCCCCAGTCGCTTTACATTAGCTCAAAAGCCTGGCTTGCCTTATCAAAAAGCTTTATTGAAAATAATATTATAATAAATATTTTTACTACATTTTGCCAAAACAGGGCGCTAAGAGAGTAAAGAATTACTTAAGATCTAACATAGGAGAGAACAGGCTCAATTCACTCTCTGTAATGTACATAGCGTCAGAAATACTGCAGTCAATTGACTATGATGACGTCATTCGTTCTTTTGCAGAGAAGAAAGTCCGTCGTATGATTCTGTAAATTTTATAGAATAACGTAACTATAGTAACATAGACTGTATTATTCTGATGTTTATTAAAGTCATTAAAGTCGATTAAAAATTATATGTTCTGTACTAGTGCATTTAATTTGCTAAATTTCCAAACTAGTTTTGAGATGGTCAGGGGTCCAAATGTCAAGTGCCTAGGGGCCCTGGGTCTCTAAGTCCGGGCCTGAATATATGGATATAAATGATAGTGGAAAAAAAAAGGATTTTCTCAATTACATATTTTAAGATTTAAAATGTAACTGAAACGTACGTAATATGTATACAACGTGGTATCATTTTTGTTTAACTTAGAAAAGATTTCACAAGTTACTATCAATTAAGCAGTGTAATATTTACTATTTACAACTAAGAGTAATTTTTACATACAATATTATATGTGTGCGTTCAAAATTGAATGATATGGTAAATTATGTATTCATGTTAAGAGGCTAGATACCTTGCTTGTTCTTTTAAAAGGGAAGCAACACTTGCACATAGTGCAACGAAACCATTTCGAGCATGGCCAATAACAAATGCAACCGCTTGACTCACAAATTTCTTATCCTCTCCATCTTCTGATGAAATCTGTCACAAAATAGTTAATAAAGTGACTCTTAATAAAATAAATCAAGACAAGTATATATCATGTGAGTATTTGAAAAAATAATCATATAAATATTATCACTTGAAAAGTATCTGATTGTATTCCAACAATATTATGGGCAGTCATAATATAGTATCACCAAATTTGAAAAACTTTATCAAAATGAAAACTGAAATAAAAACGCAATGAATCATATTGCTCAAAATTGAATGCTACTAAACAACGGTACCATGGTGATGTAAACAAACTAGCTTACACAAAGAGATGAGTTGTCTTCAGCGGTTTAAACTGTAAACAGTAATCGCGCGGTAAAAATCAAACACATAAAAACCACATAATTTTTTTTTCGGAGTGTCCATACTATGATTATCATCTTTCTTGCACTGAAATATCTGATATCTTTATATTTTTTTTTGTAAAAATTTATGCCAGTGACAACCGTGGGAAAAAAAAGAAGAAGAAAATTGTTGGGCCTGATCAAACCCTTGGGATATTGTCGCTAAAAATGAGAATTACTAGTTTAGTTAAATTACTATTTTTTTTTTTGGGTACGATATTGAGTTTTCATTTATGTAACCACTAAGCGTTATAATAAATGTACTTCGTGGTTTGAGTGGAGCTCCCTCATACTAGATTAAACTAATTTCGATAGGAATAACGCTAATGTTAACGATTGTAAAGCGAAGAAATCCATAGATTTGTAGAAATGCACGTATATTTTTACTTTGAGTTGCTTTGGACACTGTTGGACCAGCTGCAAGGCGTGTCATGACTAGGGTTGCGAACTGTCCCGGATTGTCTCGGAATTGGAATCGCTGTCCCTGATCCCGGAGGAATGCTTAAGGGCCTGTTCATATAGGAGTCCGTTGCGTAACTTAAGGAAAAGATGACGTTAAGACGAAAATAAACCAATCACAGGTGTTAAAAATTTCATTGCTAATCGTTTGGAGGCATATGATTGGTTTATTTTCATCTCAACGTCATCTTTTCTTAACACAACGCAACGTACTCCTATGTGAACAGGCCCAAATTGTCCCGGAATGTAGCGGAAACTATTCCAATTTTTAAAAAAAATTGAAATTGTCGTTGTGTAAATTCGTTGAACGTTGTGACGTCGTAGTAATCCGACAGGTAGCGTGAACGTCACAGACTAAAATTAAAGTTTCCGAGATATTTATTTACAAGATCAATTTATATACAGATCAGGAAGTACACGGTGATGGCACAGATGGTGATTGCAATGACAAACTATGGGCAGAGTATTTCAAAAAGCATGAAAAATCATCGAGCTGATGAAAATTGTCTTTCATTTTGTCCATCCCTGCGAGTAATGCTTACCCAGAGAGAGTATTTAGTCACATAAACAGTGTGTGGACGAAGGCCAGGAATAACATGATTATCGACTTAGTGAAGGCGGAATTGCAAATACGACTTAATAGTGAATCGTGCGCAGAATTTGCGAACTTTTTCAATACGGACTCACTTGCGAAAGAATTGGTGATTGCAACAAAAAGTGAGAGAAAATATTATTGGAAAAACCCATAAAAATATAACGTTAAATTTGTTATTGTAAGATTTAAAATTATTATTATTATTATTATTATTATTATTATTATGTAATATATATATATATATATATATATATATATATATATATATATATATATATATATATATATGTATATATATGTGTGTGTGTGTGTGTGTGTGTGTGTATATAATTAAGTTTCCATAATAGTTAAAATAAAAAATATAAAAATAAATTTTAAAAAACTGTATTTTAATTTTTCATACATTAAAAGTTTCCTCAGAAAACTAGGTAATGGCTGACTGATAATGATGATGATGTTCAGTTTTGAGCTATTTGTCCCGGAATCATCAGAGAAAAAGTTGGCATCCCTAGTCATGACCGCTCAAAATTTATCAGAGCGAGCCAAAGTGACTGCTTTAACCCTAAGGGCCTGTTCACATAGGAGTCCGTTGCGTTGCGTTAAGGAAAAGATGACGTTGAGACGAAAATAAACCAATCATAGGCGTTAAAAATTTCATTGGTAATCGTTTGGAGGCCTATGATTGGTTTATTTTTGTCTCAACGTCATCTTTTCCTTAACGCAACGCAACGGACTCCTATGTGAACAGGCCCTTAGACCGTTACGAATGCTTCATTAAGTTCCTGGACCTTGTTTCTTGGGCCAATCATTTAACGGGAATCGCTCGGCTGATAGCCAATCACTTTATTCAAACATCTACTTGCAGACATCTTTGACTTGCACTTGACTTTTTGAGAGTTTTATTTATTTAACTTTTAAGCTAACTGTACACTTTAAATTTTTTTCAAACATAATACTTTTTCATTATTTTTTCACATAATTTCTTTTAAGTTTAACTTTTAATTTTCTCTTAAATGTTATTATTTATTTTTCTTAACTTTTCGTCTTGCTCGTGACTAAATTTAATTTAGCCAATTAACCTGTTAAATTTTCTCTCAGCTTTCTTTTGCTTAAATATTTTTGACTTAATTCTTTTTTTTTCTAATTTCATACTTTCTTGGACCATGTGTTAAAAGTTGCAGTTTTTCCAAATACTCATACCGAGGGTAAAGGGACTTTCAAGCCCTATTTGGTACTTCAAGAAAAGTTTATGTCTATGTCTATGCCGTTACGAACGTAGTCAGCGCGTTCATCAGAGTCTTTCCCCTAGCGTTACGGACATGCTGGACCTGGACGTGTCTATCTGGATTTTTCAATGTTTTGCACGTTACAAACGCGTTTAACATGTTCTAAATTGATTTTTTCATTCATCAACAGATGGCAGCAACTTAATGGCATTCGAATACCATTTCTCCTGATAAGAAGTAGATTTCTAGGTGATTATTTTGAGAATGCACGCAGTATAAAATGGCGGGAGTTTAGGGTTTCCGACAGCTAAAGGCTATTCGAACTGACATTTAAAGTGATTCCGAGAATGATTATTCAGATCTATTCGATTAAAAAAGTGATAAAAAAAACTATAGTGGACTAAGTGATGAATAGACTATATGGTGTAAAGGCTGTGAAGTGGGTTTATGCATATCACTTTGCTTTAAAATATATACTATAAGAAATTTGTGAACAAAAAAAATCTGTACATTATATAAATATATATATATATGTATTCTTAAAAGTTTTATGTTTCACTTACTGAACTATTTATTTTGATTTAAATCACTGTTTTGAACTCACTGTATTGTTTTCGAACGTTCCTTCAAAACGCGCATCCTCCGAAACGCGCTTTAAAAAAGAAAAAACACCGAGAGAAGGATCGGAAGGTGAAAACTCAACGGTCTAAGGGTTAATGGCCTGTTCACATAGCACCCGTTAGCGTAAGGATTAAATTTTAACCAATCATCTAACTGAGAGCTATGACATCATCCGTTGACTCACGTATCATCATCCGTGAACACTCCGTTGACCTTTTACGCCTACGCTAACGGACTGCTATGTGAAGAGGCCTTAAATGAGAGTGGCAAAAAAATCAGGGGAAGAAGATTCCACCATACGTCATTTCTGGCTGAAAAAAGTACCTAAAATGTACTGGTACTCTATGTTGAAGAACCAAACATGTTTTCATCTGTAGCCTATCCACAGGAGTATCCTGTAAAGGGGGAAAAAGGGAGTCCTGCATAACAATGGCTTCGAAATGATACAGTGGAGTTTTACTCAGATGTAGCTTTAACGTCATTTGCAGTGAATACTTGGTCTCGGAAAGGGTTAACTTCAGTCTACTGACACACACCCTATTAAAACTGAACTCTTCTATCACATGGTCTCGACGAGAGTACGGGATTTCCGGGCAGATGGACGAAGGAACACTTATGAATTGTCGACCTCATGTCAATAGAGAAAACTGTGATACCTAATGATAGTTGAATTAATGTATATAATAAGCATGTATATAGAGAAATAAAGTAGTGTATAGTAGTACCAATGTGTTATCATTTGGATACTGTTATGCCTTGTGACTGTGTTTGCTTTTTAAAGCCTGGCGGTCTAACCTGCTTTGTGTAATCTTCAAATGGGTGAGTACCCCCTTAAACTGAGTTTCAGAGTTTTTTATACGTGACAATAGCTACGTAGGTAGGCTGCTGTGATACAGATGGATCAGAGATGGAAGATGGGACAATGGGAAGAATAATCATCAGTTGATGATATTACCACCCGATATAGTGATGCGCCGTCTGTTTATGTACAGGAAAGAGTTCATAAGTTCTTGCATTAACATTGCCCATTTCTCTTTCAGCTGATAAACATTTTCTGGCAGCTGCCAATATGTCGCATGGTGTCTCTTTAAAGCATTGATTCTGAACCTTTTTAATTTTTAGTGCCTTGGACTCCCTTTGATTACCTGGTGAAAGCTATGGACCCCACCCTTCTGATCATAAAATGAAACGAATAGTTTCAAACAAAAAATTTGGAAGTGCAAGAAAGGTACAAATAGTTTTCAAAATCCTTATTATGTTTGTATTATAGAATGGGAGGAATATAATCATAAAATAATACAAAGAAGTACAAAACCTATCAATACATTACGAAAAGCAAATTTGGGATTAAATAATGTATTTGTACTTTAATGGCGTATTATTTAAAGAATGACTGCTACAAAGTAGAACGTCGGATTGAATTGAAATTAAAAGTCTACCACGGGGTGTTTTTAAAATTTTTCAAATTTAAAAGATGCACCATTTTAGTTTCCACTAAACTGAAATGTATGTATGACCACACGAGCGAGTTGCTGGACTAGAATTCTGCTCCAATTACGCGGACCATGGTTTCACGGACTCCCAAGGGGTCTATGGCCCACATGTTAAGAATCCAGGCTTTAAAGCAGACATGTCCAACCCTCGGCCCTTGACAGCCAGTAGCGCTGCCTCACAAGATCACAGACCTACCTTTCCATATCACTCTATTTACAATCCCGTCTTATTCATTCCGTTTTGAGTACATTTGCGAACAACTATTTACAAAGATGATGCCCACGAAGAGTAAAATTAGATGAAAAATTTCTTAGGATCATTTTCAAAACTCGTTAAGAATTGCCACAATTTCCATCGATCCAGACGTTGATGCATTAGTTTCACAAAAACATGGACGAATATCCCACTGATTTTACAATTATCTCGCCTTCTTTTTTAATATAATAAAATTTCGAAAATCAAAGGAAAGTTTGTTATTTATACCATTTATATATATATATATATATACAGTGGCGCACCCAGGGGGGGGCCCAGGGGGCCCTGGCCCCCCCCAAAGAAGTAGAAATATTGATTTTGCATTATAAATATTTGTATTCGTTCATCTCGCCCCCCCCCCCATGCATTATAAATATTTTTATCCATTCATCTCGGGCCCCCCCCCAAGAAAAAATCCTGGGTGCGCCACTGTATATATATATATATATATATATATATATATATATATATATATATATATATATATATATATATATATATATATATATGTCGTGACTCGTTATTCACGCCCATTTTAAACCATGTAGTCCGAACTCCTCTTATAACTGCAGTCGGCTCCCGAAAATCTTCCATCTTCTTCTACCAGCAGTCAGATGTGGCGAGTGGCGACAACATCACACCATTCAATCACCAAAATATATTTATTAATCAAATTCTAAAGCTCAGCTCGATTAATAAAATTAGTGTAGTCCCACCCCTGTCCAAAATGCGTGCGTGCCGAGCAGCACTTCTTTCCTAGTCGATCATCCCATTGTCTCTGAATATTTCAACCCTTTGTCCAGCTTCTAGAAATACCGCGCATGCCCACAGGAGCTTTGTTACGTTTGCACCGGACATGAGGCTTGGGAGGACTTACGCTGTCAATCAAATCCAACCCTATTATCTATTTTCCCCGCAATGCTTCTTTTCCGATACTTCGGGATTTCACAGTTTTAAATTGTTAATTCCTATTTTTTCTAAGTAAAACCTCCCGTTTAAGGTTCCCAATGTTGCCCCCCCCCATAATTAAGGCATCACACACACACACACACACACACACACACACACATATATATATATATATATTGTAGCGTTGAATACTATAAAAAAATACAGAGCAAACTTGGACGGTTACTTTCCATGGTAACTTTATTATCACTTTTCATGCTCTCGAGTGTCAATACGGCAAGAACATAAGGCGCACGACTGTAGAAACTGCAAACACTGAACAAACACCGGAGAGGTCAACACTTTGAAGGGTGAAGCACAGTGTTTGCCACCTGAAGTGTGCTGGAGTTAACAAACTTCAGCTGCAGTAGTTACACGAGATCACTAAAGCTTTTTCACAATAACAATATTAAAACACAACACAATTACAATATCAAACATTACCCCCAGCTTTGAAGTCTGCAAGGGTTTAAAAAATATAACATCAATAGAAAATACCAATTAAAGTTTAATTAGAACACAAAAATAAAAAACACTCAAAATTAAAGTTCTAAGTATTATTCAGAGTAATAAACATAACTTGTGAATCAGTCGCTTCAGTTCACCTTGATTCGTTTTCACAAGGACAACTCTGACATGTCCATCATCAGCAGGATAGGTTTTCGTCACTCTCCCTACCTTCCATTGAAGAGGAGGAAGCAGTTCGTTCTTGATGCGGATTCATTCTTACGCGGATATTGACAAGAAAGAAACTTATTAAATAATTCACGAATGATAATAAAAGCAGGCTATTTTAAAATTTAAAAGTAGAAAAAAAAGCAAGCAAGCATGCGCCATCTAGTGGAAGAAAATTTTTTATAATGTTTATACTTCGATTTTTAAGCAAACAATACAATTAGTAATTCTAAATTAACAATTCGTCAGAAGCAGAGATCATAACCTTTAAAATGACACCTCAGTTACCGATTTTGGTTAATTATGAAGGGAGCTAAAGGGATCGTCAGAAAAAATCACCATTTAGAAATAATATATACTAGTGGCCCCGTTGCTTGAAATCGAGCAAATTTCACTTCATTTTCGAAAAAACAATTGTTGTTCTAACTTACGCAGCTTAGTGCTTATTGCCCTTTAGCATTACAGTTTTTGCATCTAATTTATCAACTGTAACTAACTGTCACGGGCACTCAACCTGGAACTGCCAAGCGGGCCTCTTAGTAATGAGATTTTTAAAAAATTCTATCATAGACTCCTTTTCCATAGGTGCGGATTCTTCTGGTTGCTGAAGACCAGGAAAAATATTTTGTTTAGTTTCAATGAAGCAACTTGGCGATAAATCGTGTAGTTGAAAAAAATATTATGGCCCCTTGTTAGACTTATTGACGGCTAGGTCAATCACTTTTTTCAGTTTGACTTCTGTTATAGAAAATTATTACTGTTAAATAGTATATATTATTACTGCTAAAAAGTATAGTAGAAACCCGTCGAAAATCGCGGTTAATCTTTTTGAAAAGGGCAAATTCAAATCAAGTAACAAAGGTAAACTTCAGATGATTGAAAAAGTTTTCAAATTTATTCAAAGACCTCCATTTTAATACCTCAACCTTCATTTTATGTTCAGCGGTTCTCTCAAAATAGGTTTCTAAGTAAACAATCATTGAGAACTTGTATATAGATGGAGTATTTACTTACTATAAGACTGATCATAGAACAACATGAGTACTTGAAATGTGACACTGAAATGAGGGCCTTATGTAGATAAGGGCAATGCCAATTTTAAATGTATTAAAATAGCATGTTTTTAAAATTTAAAAGTTTCGTGTGCGAGCAATATAAGTAAATGTAAACAAAGAAGCGCGTGCGCACGCTTTTCCCCGTAGACTTTGCATGGTAACTTTGCCGATCCACCACGCCCGAACCCTTGCGTCAATCGCATTTTCTCTTCGACTGGCGCATCTACACGGTAAGACGTTCATTCTGATACCCCAATCATATTTTCCCGTTCAGTCGTTCACTCAAAATAGCTCTCCGTGTAAAAAAACATTACTGTCCGACCACGGAAGCGAGGTCCCTGGAAGCTGTTACGCATGCGCGAGAAAAGCTAGTCTACTTAGAAAATAGGGGAAAACGTCATATTTTCGGATGTGTTTGTTTGTGAAATACGGAATGTATTTCAGGCTGCTTTTTGTCCGCAATTTTAAAGTTAATTTTTAAAACTTTATTTTTGATCGAATATGTGAATAATAATTTCAAAATAATAAAAAGAAAGAAGCAAATCTATTTAAAAAATAGGAGTTTTATAGGAGTGGATATTTTCGGATTACATCACAATCAAAATTATCTAAAGCTACGTTTTCGGTGGTTCATTTTTTCTGAAGTTTCCTCGGAGATTCAAATTTTGGAGTTTCTTCACCCTTTGCTTCTCTGCGTATTCTTTTTACACTGGACATTGATATCCCGGTCATTTCACTAGCTCTCTTTAGGGATTGCGAAAGTGGAACAATAACATTTCATTCTAGTGCTTCTTTATCACACAATTTAATTACATTGTGTATTATACGTTTACAATCACTAAGGAACGGCTTATGCCGAGCAGTTGTGTTGGGTAAAGGATCCATTAATTTCAATATAATAATCAAAATAACAGACGAGGAAAAAGCAAGCAAGCGCAGTTAGTAACCGATTCTAAAGAATGTCGAGAGACTACGAGACTTTTCCCCCTCCTTCCTCAGCAGCCTTACCTACAGAGTGAATAGAATCGTCTTGGCAGTATGCCAACCTTGGTTCTTCGTACTGTGGTCAGACTGTAAAAGCAAACACCCCCCCAAAAAAAACAACTTATAGAAATAATATATAGTTTATCCTTTAATTTTGAGACTTTCTCATAATTAAAGGATATTAGAAGGCAATTAGAAGCTTTCCCTTGATAGTTTGGTAGAATTTTGTCATATGCAATTCAGTTGTGTACATAGAATTGAGAAAACAAAATTAAAATCTAAAAAGGCATACCAAAGAAAAATATCACTTATAAAATGTTCTTCAAGGGGAAAGAAAATACATTTTTGTCCAAAAAAATTGTTTATCCATGCAAAAAGAATAATGTACATCTACGAGAATATTGCCAATAAAGAATCTTGCCAATTAATTCACAGAATGATAATGAAAGAAGACGATTTAAAAGTTTAAATAACGTTGGGAAAAAAAGCGAGCGCATGTCATCTAGCGGGAGAAACTTTTTATAATGTTTATATACTTCGATTTTTAAATTTAAAAAAAATTGTGCGGTGAGACCCCGTCAGGAACGAAGTTCCTTACGTTATTTTTTCAACTCTAAACGTGATTTAATATGTAGATTTCTACTGATTATATTAGTGTATTTTTGTCACGCCAAAAAGCGCAGTCCTCTTTTATTCAACCAACCAACCAACAAACTCTCTCTCTCTCTCTCTCTCTCTCTCTCTCTCTATTTTATTAAAATTAAAAATTTTAATATATAAATTAATTATTTTTATTAAAATTGAAAATTTTAATATATAAATTAATTATTGACAAGCTTAATTAAACTCAAATAATAATATTTTAAATCAGACTGAGGGTCAAGTAACTGTTACAAATTTAATAAAAACATATGTTGAGATAGGAAATGTAAAAAGAGAAATTCAAATTTTAATTATAAAAAGTAAATTACCATATTTATTACTAAGCTTAGAACATATGAGATTATTTAAATTAAATATTGATTTAAGAAATTTAAAGGTTTTCCAATTTAATAAAGAAATAAAACTGTGCAATGATAATAATTTTGTGAATCCATATGCATTGAATGTTCAAAGAGAAAAATTTGAAAATTATTGTGATAACATGTATAATGGAAAAAGGTATTATAAAAATAATAATATGAGCAATTTTAAAAAGGTAAACAAAAATATATATGAAAATAGAAATTATTTTAATGATTGGAATGTGAATGGCAATAAAAAGTTTTATAAAGGTAAAAATTTTGCTAAGAGAAACTATTTCAGAAATGATCACTCTCTTGAGCATTACAAAGGGACTGTTTATAAAAATTATGTGAATAATAATGTGAATAACGTTTTTCCTAATGACTATGAAACCCTAAATTTTGACAATAACCAAAGAATGAGACACTCAAATGTAAATAATGACAATTCAGATAGTATAAGTACTGATTGTGATATTCAAAATTTTCAAGAGACATCAGGTATCCCCGATGATACATTGAATACTCTGTTTAAAGAGCCCGGTGATGTTTTGGACTTTTTGACACCAGAACAAATACCCGAGGACTGGCCCAAATTAGAAAACATTTTAGAAGCTTTCGGACATATCTTTTCAAAAAATAAATATGATGTTGGCAAAATAAAATTAGAACCCCAAAAGATACATTTAACTTCCGAGCTCCCAATTGCACAAAGGCCATAACGTACATCCCAAACTGAAAATGCTGAAATAAAAAGACAAATAGATGAATTGTTAAATGCAGGTTTTATTAAGCCCTCACATTCTCCATTTAGCGTCCCAGTAACTTTAGTAAATAAGAAAGGTCAAGGAAAAACAAGGCTATGCATAGACTATATAAAATTAAATGTAATTACAAAAACTGATTCTGAACCCATACCACGAATTGATGACTTATTAGATCAACTAGCCCATGCCAAATTATTTTTCAACATTAGATTTAACTTCAGGATATTGGCATATAGAAATACACGAACGTGACACTGAAAAATTGGCATTCACAACTAATTTTGGACTTTATGAATGGAAAAGACAACCGTTTGGATGGAAAAATGCACCAAGTGTCTTCCAGAGGGCAATAAGACAAATTCTAAATAAATACCAAATCGTCTATGCCTTGAACTATTTTGATGACATAATAATCTTTTCAAAAACCTTTGATGATCACATAACACATTTAGAGGAAATTTTAAAATTTGTTGAAAAGAAAATATCAAATACCAATCAAATTGCCAGTTCGCTAAGAAAGAAATAAAATTTTTAGGATATGAAATTTCACAATTAAAATATTCACCCCATAATGTAAACATTGAAACAATAAAAAAATTACTACCACAGAAAAATGTTAAGGAATTGCAAAGATTTTTAGGCTCAATAAATGTTTATAAAAAATTTATACAAGACTATGCAAAATTAAGACTTCCACTAAACAAATTGCTCAAAAAGGATATAAAATGGGATTGGTCCCAGTAATGTCAAAATTCATATCAGAGACTAAAAGATGAATCAATTCCTAAACCAATTTTAACTTTATTTAACCCAAATTATCCCTGCCACCTATATGTCGATGCGAGTCACGAAGCAGTTGCTGCTGTCTTAAAACAAAAACACCCTGATGGTCAACTACACCTAATCGCTTTTCATTCTAGACAATTAAAAAAACACAAAAGAAACTATGCTATTACTGAACCTGAGTGTTTGGCGATTATTTATTCAATTGATAAATATCATTGTTACTTACATGGGAAGAAATTCACAATTCATTCGGATCATTCAGCCTTGTAATGGCTCAAAAATGTTAAAAATTTAACTGGACGACTGTTTAGATGGTCTTTAAAACTCTCCATATATGATTATGAGATAATACACATACAAGGTAAATATAATTATGAAGCTGATAAGCTATCAAGAAATCCTATAATCCACTTTGTATCCCAGTATTGTTGCAAGTGGAATGAGGAAGTGCAGAAAGTCAGCACTACACACACTGTTTAAGCAAATTGATAGGGATCTTGATTTAATTAACTTTGAATTTGTTGTTGATGGAGGATTCCTAGTCCACAAAGATGTTTGGAAAAAAGAGACAACTGTATCAACCATTTGTGATGGTTATGTTAGATTTATGAAGACCCATTATCATGGGAGAGGTTGTACAATGGTTTTTGATGGGTATACTGATACATCAGAGAGCACAAAAGCAGCTGAACAGAGTCGACGATATCGACTCAGGAGATGTGTGGATATCAATGTCAATTTGGAAAGTGAAATTAAAGTCAAACAAGAGAATTTCCTTTCCAACTTTCATAATAAGAGTCAGCTGATAAACCTGCTTATGATGCAGCTGCAGAAAAATGGGATAAATACGTTCCAAGCTTCAGGTGATGCTGACAGGTGTCTTCGCAATATGAAGACAGCTATGAACAAATCGCAAAATTCCTCTGTTGCTGTTATTGGAGTGGACGTCGACTTGGCTGTTCTCTTGGTAGCCAAAACCCCAACTGATAGCGACATTCTGCTGGTAAAACCTGGAAGAGGAAAGGTCAAGACGAGTGTATATTCCTCACAACAGCTGCAACAGGAGTTATAAATGAAGGACAATGCCCATTTGCTATTCTTACATGCATTCACAGGCTGTGACACAACATCCGCAGCGTATCGCAAGAGTAAAGTTTGTTTTGTCAAAATGTACCAGAAGTCCAAAATCATACAACGGGCAGCTGAGGTATTTGCCAGCGATTCTTCTTCCCCTGACTCCGTTGAGACAGCTGGGATCATTAGTACTTTCTCATGGTATGGCGCTCCAGCCACAGAAAAATCCCTCAACGAGTTCCGCTCCAAATCATTTATCAAAGCAGCAGCAAACATGAAGCCTGATCTCTCAACTTTCCCTCCAACTGAAGGAGCTGTTAAGCAGCATGTATTTCGGACGTACCGCCAAGTACACCTGTGGTTAGGGGAGGAACCTAATGGTGGGACGCCGAATTGGGGTTGGGAGAAGAGGAATGACCAAATAGTTCCGAAACTCTCAGAGTTGGATGCTGACCCTGATGAAATCTTGAAGATGATTTTTTGCTGATGCACGAAAGGATGTGAGAGTGGCAGGTGTGGTTGTAGAAAATCATCGTTAAACTGCTTTGTCACATGCCAGAATTGCTAGGGCAATTGCAACAACGGAGTCGCAATATTAATCCAGGAAGAAGATGACGACAACGACGACATCGATTCTCTACCAATTTCTTTGGACGACGTCTCCCTTGCTGACGAAGACGAACGAGCCTCGACCCTTCCGCCCCCAAAAAACCAAGATATTGCCTTGAATGCCCATTTTTTTCATTTGAGAATTACTATCAGTCCATGTAAATACTTTCATTATGTGATTCGTAATAATATAATAAAAGCTATAATTATAAAAAAGTGTTGTGTTTCAATTGCAATTACCTTATTTCCATTGCTAAAGTGTTGTTATTCACCATGATAGAAAGTTACAGCAGTTAAAACGCAACAGGCTCTCAACATGCTCATTTCTAGAGGAACATCGAAATTGAGCGTACATGTTAGAAATTCTATAACCTTTGATTGGTTGAAGATAAAGTAGTAAAAGTATATATCCAATTGAAGGAAACTTAATGCTCTACAACTTCGTCATTGACAAATTTTCTGAGAAACGATCGTGGGGGGATCTAGAAGCAAATGTTTGACAAAAATAGTGAGGTTAAAAATGATTTTTTCGAAAATTATCGATTTTCAATAACGTATATCTCGAAAACCGTTGGAAATTCAACAAATATGTGCACAGACAATTTTATAGGAAATTTAATTATCTTTTATTTTTATACAGAGCTTTTTTTTTACAGTGCATCGTTTCCTAGATATAAGTGAAAAACCCAAAATGGGACCTTTCCAACCCCCTCCCGCCTTTAGCTCACTCCCCAGGGATGGGGACTTTTAGTATGTTTACCTACTAACTACTCCTAACAAAGTCCTGAAGTCAAAAATTCTCGCATATTCCATACACTCTACAATGCATTCATTGACTGGACTACTAAGACAAATACAAATCTGCGGTAGGAGGTTTTGAAGGCCATTTTTATATATCGCATTCAATATATCTACACAAGAGTTTAAGGTATTTTTATCCATCAACACATATTATTAAGTCCTTGATAAGCTTAAAGTAGATCATCAACTCATCAGAGAAATCAGTTTTAATTATGTCGTTTGGGTTAACGCTGGCAAGTTCTTCTGCGATAGCACCAAGTTACGTTTCTGATTCAGTTGATTTCAAATCGGTTTCTGTTGTACAAATAGTAATAGGAGAGAAGATACTTTGTTCATTCGGTCTGCCATTGATCTAATTTCGACAATCAACAAGTCTGAGGAGGGTAAAAATACATTCCCTTTGAAATGTAATTATTTATAGTTTCATATAAAAAAATCTAGCTGTCCTGATCCTGAATCGTCATAAAATTGTTTCTTTTTTCTTCCTGTTACGGTTTTTAAACCTATTTCTACTCCAAAGTTAGCATCTACTACTTCAGCTTCTTTAAATAGAGTATCCCAACTATTTCTAATGGTTTCAATGTCGTTAATAAAATAAACTCAAAGGACTTCAACGCGTAAGTGCATCAAGATCAGACTGCGCCTCAGATGGAAGATTAATTTCTTCATCTATATTGTGAATGGCATCCAAAATCTCGGAGTATCTTTTGACAAAAGGTCGTACAACATCAACTCTTGTACACCATCTTGTACTTGACACTGAATGAAGTGAAATATTTGCTGTTGACTGTAAAATTTTCCACATACTTGGACTTAATGCAAAAAGTTTGTAAAGTTTTTGGACGTTGCCAAAATATGATTTGACTTCTATGTTTCTTTCCATAGCATGAATCCCACACAGATTCAAAGTGTGAGCACAACAAGGAGAAAAATATGCTTTGGGGTTTTAAGCGAGAATTCTGGTTTTTACTCCCTTAAACTTCCCTAACATATTCGATGCGTTGTCGTATGCTCGGCCTCTGCATAGCTGGAGGTTCAATCCACAGTTTTGCAACACGGTCTTTATATTCTCAGCAATAGCTTCACCAGTATTTTGGTCAAAGTTAGTAAGCTTAACAAACCTTTCAAAAGCATCCCATAGGCCATTTCTTTTGAAGAATGTAGCTTATTACAAAAAACTAGATGCTCTTTGTGTGAAGCATCTGGCGTCTCATCAACTATAATGCTGTAGTAAAGGGATTCTTTAACTTTTTCTATGTTGTAACTTTCCAATTTGTCTTACACCACTTTCAAAAATTCATTTAGGGTCTTCCACGATAGGTAGTGGAGCTTGCAGTCTTTTTCCGGACTCTTTGGCACTTGAAACTGTTTCCAAATTATTTCTGATGTCTGGATTGTAACGTCCTATCAATTTTAAAGTGGAAAAGACATGTCCACAATCGTCCTGATCTACCGTAGTGCTCCTACCTCTGAAAGGAAGATATCTTTCTGCTAGGAATAACACAACATCTAACACAGCTGTTAAAATCCTTTTCCCTTTCACCTCTTCTTCTAAAATACATTTTATCAAAGCTCCATCAATTGCAGATTTTCTACCTTTAAGTACATTGAGAAGTTCCTTCCATTTTACATAGTTATTAATGTGGTTTGAATTTGATTCCTGGGTTTTTGTCTTGTCATATATTTTTTTCCAATGGTCAGTTAATCCGCAGGCACACATTTTAACTTGTTGTTTATTAACATCTTCAGATTCAAATAAACAACAGGGGAAGCAAAATAACTCTTCTTTTTTCTTACTCCAAACCATCCAATCTTTGTCAGCAGATTCCCCATTACTTAATTTCTTTGAAAAGACAGTCATAGGGAAAAGCCTACCACTGCTGTCTCGAGGCATACACCCTAGCTTTCTAGGTGGCCCCTTTAGGGCTATCATAGCTCTAGATTTATTATCAAGTCTAACCCACTTGATTGTATCAGTACTCACTTCAAAATGTTCCGTTCCTTTGGAATTTGCTTTTAAGACAGGAGGAGGCATGATTAAACATTGTTCGTCAACTGATATATGAATTTTACTTGATTCCGTTCTCTGATTATCACCTCCACGAACTGAACAATCCACTTCTTGAAACCCTCTATTACTAATCAGCCCAGTTTCCTTGAAAACTGATGGAATTTCCTGGTGATTCTCTGAGGTAGACATGACGTTCTCTGGCAATGACAAAAGGTCTTCCGTGTCAAATTGTTTTCCATCTTCTCCTGTACTGGTTCCGGACCGAAAAAAGCTATCAAGGGTCTGTTTACCACGTTCTTCTTCAGCTTTTCTAACAACTTTTTTTTTCCTTTTTTCAGCACCAGATGGATAGATGCTCTTCGTGGTTTTGGAGTTGTATGCTGAATGTCAAAATAAATGACAATCTAATTTATAATCTAAGATAAACAAAGGGAGCGTTGCAGACGACTGGCGGTCGTACTATTGAGAGGGGAGCGAGAGTGACCTTGACTTTTACGTATGTTTTTGGGACTTACTAAAGGAGACATAAATTTAATTTTTACTTCTTCATAAAGATAAATTTACCTTTCTAATTACATCCATCCACGAAGATTTTTTGCTATCCATTTTAGTAGTTAGTACTGTGTTCAATTTATTAGAGAGAACGTAATTTTATAGCAGTTAGGACTAAACAGTTATATTTTTCATTAAAACCAAATCGCGTATTTTTCAGAAGACAATTTTGGAGTAAGGGAAATCTAATTAATCGAATAACTTTCTTTTATTTTTTTGGGGCCCCTTTTATTCAGGAGATTATATTGAATTTTGAAGTGCGTTACAAGTTTCAGAATTTTCTTTCCCATGAAATCTAATAAATTATTTTATTTTTAATTTTTATGGAGCCCCTCCGGCAGTTGGTAGCCTGGGGCAAACTGCCCCAGTTGCCCTCACCCCTCTGTGCGGCCCTGATATATATATATATATATATATATATATATATATATATATATGAAATAAATTAAAAACCCTTTTTATTATTTATCACGCCCGTTCCGAAGTCTTCATCCTAACGCTACAGAATACCGTCCCCTTAACCTTTGAATCGCGACCTAAATCCAAACCGAAATAATTTATTAGTTTTTCCCCTAAGGCACGTGTGGCCAAAGCTTATATAAGAGTTATATAACACGAACGGCGTGGAACATCGCGAAACCATCGCCTCATATGACGCGACTTAATCACGTGTCAGTTTTTAACCAATTAAAGTTGAACCCGCCTGAAAAACCCTCGCTTTTCTCAATAATTCCGTAGCTTTTAGCAGCTTTAACAGCTTTTAACAGCTTCCGTAGCTTTTAACTGTCTGCGTTTTCGCTCCTGTCAAATTTGTACGGGCGGGGCCGCGTCCCCGTCCCGGCCAGCGTCGCGGAAGGTGTTCGAGTAAATCTAATTGATGTTCTACGAGACAGTGTCGGAAATAAAGACTTTGTATGAACCAGCTGCCATTTTTCTGATGTGTTCCGAGGTGTTTTATTGCCTCTCCATCTACCTCGCCACTCGCTACTTTGATTGCACTTTATGGATACTAAATGTTTGAAGCTCCCGGCCATTGCTTCGCCCCGCCACAGTTTCCATTTGCCTTATAGCTACGACTACAAAACTGATGATTTCAACGGTCAAGTTATGTACCCGGTTACAACCATTACTATTATTGTTATTATCATTACATATATATTGCGTAGAAGTGGTTTCGAATAAATTGTTTTCCATAAATTTTATCTGTTCTCTAAAAAAAAGTTGCGTGATATATTTTTTGCTTCATTACTGAAAGAGTAATCCTTCCAGTAAAATAGAGTTGATAAATGGGTCAAAACTTCATGGAATGCTCTGAAACATGAGACAGTTATAAAGTCGTTTAAGATATGTGGAATTAATATCTCACGTGATTGAATAGAGGCTGATTTGTTACACAAACACTTAGTTTCTAAAGAAGAGTTTCTCAGTTTCATCATTTAGCTCTGGAGATGATTTTTGCGTTTTGAGAATTCTGATTAAAAGGTGCCTAACTACGATGTTCCCTTGTTACAATTTTTTATGGACATAAATAACTATAAAATGAGTACAGTAAATTATTATGGAAATTCATGAAAAAAATGTAGAAATTTTTTTCCTTAAAAATGTGCATAAAAATCTTATACGCCGGCAAATACGGTATATATATATATATATATATATATACACAGTGGAATCTCGATCCATCGTTTCCGTAGGGACCGACTGAACTAAACGATGGATGCGGAAAAACGATAGATACGGGAACATATAAAAAAGTATTAACATACCTTAAAGTTTGATATCCCTAAAATATATTTACTCACTTTCATAAATGCATACATACCCGTAGTGTAACTGAAGATAAAATTACAAAGTTGTACTGAAATCCAAGATAATAATAATAAAAAAAGATATACACGTAGATACACAGGAATTTTGATTCAAATAAAAGTACTCAATCGTCGTTTGTTTTTTGGCGGTTTTCTCTCCACAAGTAAACAATATTTTTCTTGTGTTGCAAATTGCATTCTTTCGTTATTGTGTGAGAGTATAAAGAACCGGCAGCCGTGAATCGTTTGTAACTAGAACCATTCCATTGCACTGGATGGGGTCCGACATAAGACCACCAGGCAGTTCTGCTTCCGGGTGAAACACTCATCGGCCAGTGTAGAACTGCAGTAATCAGAAACTTCTCGCACACTAGACCAAACACCGGGGCGCCTCCATCCCAATGCCAACAAAAAAGCTGACTGTGAGCCATTGCTGATAAGAACTGAAATGTTGATTAGTCGGTGAATTTGGAATGAGTTGCCGAAAATAGGGTACTCCAGGGGCTAAAGAATTAAGGAACACCAACGACGAACAAATAATGGGAGTGGTACAATAAAGCGAAACCAGGTTAAACAAGAGAGAACAAAAATACGAGACCGTGCATCTCAAATGTTCTGCTCATTGTTTAATTAGAGCGCCGTTCTAGCTCAATCCAGACATTTATATTTCAGGTTCAGTTATTATGAAAAAGCGATCGATCCGATAAATTAATGTAAAAGCGTTTATCGTTTTCCCGCGATATTCCGAACCAATATTGCGGGAAAACAATGGATCGAGGAACGATCCATGCGGTCTTTTTTGCTTGTTTTCTATAGAATTTATTCGGGACTGGGTGAAATAAACGATACATACGGGAAAACGATAGTTCGGGGAACGATCGATCGAGATTCCACTGTATATATATATATATATATATATATATATATATATATATATATATATATATATACCAGTATAGTCGGGGACTACCCTCCCCCCTCATGCCAGGTGTGTGGAGGAACCAAAATAACGATGAGGTTTGCAAGTCTGGTTATCTGCGTACTCGTGAGATGTCACAGGACGCTTTGTACAACTGCTAAAGCGCGCAGCTCACCATTTGGCTGCAGACTGTCAGCCTATGATGTCGATGTTGATGTAGCAAAATGTCCTTTTTGGAGCAATGTTCCAACATTAAATTCTGCTACAAATTAAGGAAAACCACTGCAGAAACATTACAGTTACTGCAAAAAGCGTATCGAGACGAAGCTATGTGCAGATCGAAAGTTTTCAAATGGTACAGCTTGTTTAAAAATGGGAGAGACGCTGTTGCAGATGATCCGCGAAGTGGGTGGCCAGTGACCCCACAAACAGAGGCGAACATCCAACGGGTAGGAGCAGTGGTTGTTTGGTTAGTTGAAGTTTAATGGCGCAAGGACCAGAAAGGACAAGCTGTGCCAAACACAAGGTAGCATCGTTAACAAATGGTATGTACAGGTTTTTCGTCGTCTCCGGGAGACAATCCGTGGTAAACGTCCTCACTTTTGGAAATCCAATATGTGGATGTTGTTGCATAACGATGTCCCGGCGCACCGATCCCTGATGGTGCAACAAGCCCTTGCTAAACACGGCACCACAGTTCTGCCACACCCCCCGTAGTCCCCACACCTCGCTCCTTGCAATTTCTACCTGTTCCCGAAACTGAAAGATCGCATCAAGGGCAAGCGGTTTGCAAATGCCGAAGAAGTGATGGCAACAGCGACAACCGCTTTATGACAGCTCTCACTCAACGGTTTCCAGGACTGTGTCCAGAAGCTGTATGAACGCTGGCAGAAGTCTATAGTTGCGGAAGGACATTATTTTGAAGGAGATTGTATTCACAAGACTTTGTAAGTGTATTAGCTGTTGTAGTAAATAAAGTTCCCGAATTTATTGACTGTACGAGTATATATATATATATATATATATATATATATATATATATATATATATATATATATAAATATATACATATATATACATATATATATATATACACATATATATACACATATATATATACATACATATATATATATATATATACATATATATGCATATATATATATATATACATATATATACATACATACATACATACATATATATATATATATATATATATATATATATATATATATATATATATATATATATATACATATATATGCACATATATATATATATACATATATATACATACATACATACATACATATATATATATATATATATATATATATATATATATATATATATATATATATATATATATATATATGTGAGAATGAGGTTGGCAACACAACTGAACTATTACTACAACTTCCACTCCTACTACTGCGGCACGAAGGAATTTAAGCGGATGTGTTGTTCTGCAAGCTCCCGATGTTTAGCTCCTTTGATGCTTCTGTGTTTATTTTTTAATTTCATACTAAGTGTTAGTCCTGTCTTGTAAACATCGTCTAGTTTAATTAAATGTTCAAAATAATTAAGTCTAATGATTCACTTCTAAAGGAAGGAGTACTAACTCCTTCCTACATGGGTGCTCGGCCCTCGGACTCGAAAAATACCCCTAGCATGCTGAACTTAAAAAAAAAAAACTTTATTTTCTTTCCATGATACGACTTGATTTCGACTGGATTACTGTTGTCTGTCATTTTGGATTTGGATATCGAAAGCGAAAGCCAAAGTGATGTGCCACGGACTCTGATGATACTCTGATGGGATGATGAGAACCAAAACCAGAATTGTAAGTAACTTGGATCATATTAAAATTATTTGATGCATACGTTGACGCTTGTTCAAGAAAATTTTGATGATTAAGGGAATTCTCAACTTATTGATGATTTAAGAAAACTGAAAGATATTTCAACGTTCTTTTGATGCAAGAATTTAATTGATGCTAAATTCATTTTTGATGGTCTTTGACGTTGAATTTATCACTTCTGTTTTCTTGAAGAGAATTCTATTTCGATGAAATTATTTGATGATTTGATGAAAATTTCGACATTTAACTTGAAGAATCTTGTTTCCTTGAACAAACCACAACATAATATATATTTTGAAAGATCGCGAATTGAATACTTTTGAAGATTATTATATTATTATTTTGATGCATAATTTTGACGAAGCGAATGTTTATTTGATGACAACTTTGCTTATTTGATGCGCTTTGATGTTGAACTTAATTCTGCTGTTTTCTTGCGAGAATATTTTTTATTTTGCAGAATGTTTTGATGCTTTCGATTTCACAATTTTGATACTTTCGATTTCCCAATTTTGATGCTTTTAACATTAGAACTTTAACTATTATTTTGATGCTGCATTTGCATCCTCTATTTTCTTCAACAGTGATTTATTTTGAAGATTAATTTGATGAATATTTTGCTGAAGTAATATCTAACTTGATACATATCTAAATTTACGTCATCTGTTTTCTTCAACCAGAGAAATTATTTTGAAGAACTTATTATTTGATATTTGATGCTTATTTTAGTTCATAATTTTGTTTTCTTGAACAAAACCTGTTTTAAAGATTACTTATTTTGATGCATATTTTGAGAATCAATATTTTATTATTGAATTGGTATTTGAAAAAATTTCGATTTGAAATATTATTTTCTATTTTTGAATTTGAGTACCTACGTATTATAAGTATTGATTTTGGTTTTGAATATTTGTATATTTGTGTACTATAATTGTTTGAACCTAGTATATAGTTATGGCTACTCTCAACGATTACCCCAATATTGCAAAATCATTAAAATTTGGTGGTACGAATCAAATAAAGGTTCTACATCGTTTAATTTTTGGTACAGACGGCGACAGACAAAATCGTACCAGATTACGTAAATTTACAGGTTTTAAACAGCCATTCGTGTTAGAAGCAACGAAACAGAAAGTACTTAAAGAGTTTTCACTTAAAGACTTGATTTCTATTTGTAATCTACTTCATTTAGAATTTTCAACTGACCCAGACAAATGTGCCAATACCATTCTTATGAGTCTTAGTGATTTATCGTTATTAAAAGCAGAATTTTCTGATCTTTCGGAATGCGAAGTGAATGATGACTCACTTCCGGGTGCACGTTCATCCCAAACTAACAGCGTTATAGAGGAAAATAGATCTCCCTTTTCCCCCACCATTGACGCAAAAGAATCTTCGAATAAGCAAAATACACACATTTCCGTTGGTGAATCAGATCAAAATTCATTGCCTTCAGTTGAAACTGCGAATCTCTCTTTCCAGTTGTTTAGTCTGAAAGACGTTGTTGATTTAATAAAACCTTTCTCGTCTCGTGATAATTACAGTGTTGAGAATTTTATATCTGACGTTGAAGAACTTTTTTGTTTATATCAGATAAACAATCCAATTCACCAAATTACTTTTGTTAGAAAATGTTTAACTGGTCCCGCTCAAACTTTAATTAGGTCTATTCGTGGAATTACAAATTGGGAACAATTGAAGCACCATTTATTAGACGAATTTTCGGACAAAATTAACGGTATTCAGTTACATAAATTAATGGAATCTCGACGTATGAAACCGTTTGAAACCCTACAAGAATATTTCTTAGCTATGAGAGATTTGGCACACAAAGGTTCTCTCGATGACTCCTCTCTGTTTGAGTATGTCATAAACGGAATTCCTGATTCAACAAACAATAAAGTTATTCTTTACGGTTGTAAATCCGTCCCTGAATTTAAGGAAAAGTTGAAAATTTATGAACAAATCTTTAACAGATCACAAAATTTCAGACAAAATAATCAGAAAAAAATTGATGCTTCCTACCTCAATGTGAAAGTCGATAATACACGTAGCCCAAATACACAGCCAGTATGTTTTTCCTGTGGCTTGAGAGGTCACAAAAGCAACCAATGTTTGAATAAGTCACATGGTAAACAATGCTACGGATGTAAAAGTTTTGGTCATGTTCATGCTAATTGCCCTAAAAGTTATCGAAATTCTAAACCAAAACCTGATTCTCAAAAACCTATTTCTGATAAAACTGTAAATGCACTTTCTCCTGAAACTTCATCGAAAAATCCCATGCATGTTGACATTCAACTTGCAGGAATTCAATTGACAGCACTCTGTGACACTGGGTCACAGGCAACCCTCATCAATGAGAAAACCTATCGAAGAATTGGTTCGCCACCATTGCAGCCCACCAACATTCCCTTTTCAGGAATTGGCAAAAACCAAGTTCACAGCATCGGATTCTTTCAGGATTCCATCGAAATTCAAACCATTACTTTACCTGCTAAAATACATGTTCTAGAGGATGACTTGATTCCGTTTGATGTGATTATCGGAATCGACTTTTTACAGCAAACCGAATTTACATTTGATAAAGACGGTATTCGTTTATGCAAAACTCCTGAAAATAACACCTTCGTTAATATTGCTAATGTTTCTGATGATCAAGCTTTTCCATTTGATCTTTCACACATTTTGAATTCTGAAATTCGTGAGGAAGTTCAAAATATCGTTACTTCCTACAAATCACATAAAGTTCAAGACACTGAAATTAAGATGACTATTTTATTACAAGATGAAATCCCTGTAGCTCAACGTTCTCGACGACTCCCTTTCGCGGAACAGAAAATTGTAGAAAGCCAAATTCAAGATTGGTTAAATGATGGAATTATTAAAGAAAGTTGCTCCGATTATGCCGCACCGATTGTTCTATGTAAGAAAAAAAGTGGAGATTATAGACTTTGTGTTGATTACCGCAAATTGAATAGAAAAATGATAAAAGATAAATTTCCCTTACCGCTCATCGAAGAAGCTTTAGACAAACTTGGAAAATCTCGGGTGTTCACTTCACTTGATCTCAAAAATGGTTTCTTTCATGTACCTATGGACCCTAATAGCACTAAATATACTTCTTTTGTGACTCATGAAGGACAATACGAATTTTTACGTGTCCCATTTGGCTTATGTAACAGTCCCAGTGTTTTCCAACGATATGTTTACACAGTTTTTAGAAATCTCATTCACGACAATGTTCTTATTGTTTACATGGACGATCTTCTCATACCATCTAATGATGAAGTTGAAGGTCTACAAAAATTACGCCTAGTTCTCCAAACAGCTGCAGACTATGGCCTTGAATTGAACTTTAAAAAGTGTCAATTTTTACAGCGAAAGATAGAATTTCTTGGTTACATTATCGAAAATGGAGTAGTTAAACCCTCACCTACCAAGACACAAGCTGTTCAAAATTTCCCACAACCTCAAACCCCTAAACAAGTTCAAAGTTTTCTTGGATTAACAAGTTATTTCAGAAAGTTCATTCCAAATTATGCGCTGATTGCTAGACCATTAAGTGACCTCCTTCGGGATAATGTAGAATTTAATTTTGACTCTGAACAAATAGCAGCTTTTCAACAACTTAAAAACATTCTTTCACAAAACCCAGTTCTTCATGTTTTTCAACAGGGATACCCATTAGAACTCCACACTGATGCCAGCTCCTTAGGTTTTGGCGCTGTGCTCTTGCAACAATCCGATGATGGACAGTTTCATCCTATTCATTATTTTAGCCGTAAAACTACAGTTCAACAAGAAAAATATCATAGTTATGAACTGGAAGTTCTTGCCGTTATTGAAGCGCTAAAAAAATTTCGAAACTACTTGTTGGGAACAAAATTTAAAATTATCACCGATTGTGATGCTTTCCAAAAAACGATGCACAAAAAAGACCTACCAGCTAAAATTGCTCGATGGGCATTGATGTTAGAAGACTTTGATTATGAAGTTTGTCATCGACCCGGTAGACAGATGAAACATGTTGATGCTTTAAGTCGTAACCCCATTCTTGTAATTACCTCAAATGATATCACTCAAAAGGTGAAAAATGCCCAAGACCAGGATGAATTTATATCTCAAATTAAATATATGCTTGAATCTACACCTTCCGATAAATTTTTTGTTAAAAACGGAATTCTTTATAAACTTCATCAGGATGCCGAACTTTTAGTAGTCCCACAAATGATGCAGAAAGAAATAGTGCTAAACGCCCATTCACAAGGTCATTTTGCTTCACAAAAAACCGAATTAATTGTTTCTCGTGAATTTTTCATCCCCCTCCCTCAACTTAAGAAATTAGTTCAAGAAATTATTTCGAATTCTATTCTTTGCATTTTGTCCTCGCGAAAATCTGGAAAACAGAAAGAAAACATACGACAATATAAGAAACGGCGTAAACCAGCTCGTAAATACAAGATAGATGACAAAGTGGCAATACAACGAACTCAATTTGGAACCGGATTAAAGCTCCGACCAAAGTTCTTCGGACCATATGAGATCACGAACATCAACCCCAACGATCGTTACGAAGTTCGAAAGTTAGGGCATCACGATGGTCCAACCATAACATCAACTGCAGCGGACAAAATGAAACAGTGGTGCAGAAACTGAACACCAATACCACTGTGTTGAACACTGCTTGATTTTTTGAAATATTTTTTCCTTTTTCTGCTCTTTTTTTTTTTTATCTTTTCAGAATTATTGTTTACAACCCAGCCGCGGACGTCTGGAAAGTCAGAACGGCCGTGTGAGAATGAGGTTGGCAACACAACTGAACTATTACTACAACTTCCACTCCTACTACTGCGGCACGAAGGACTTTAAGCGGATGTGTTGTTCTGCAAGCTCCCGATGTTTAGCTCCTTTGATGCTTCTGTGTTTATTTTTTAATTTCATACTAAGTGTTAGTCCTGTCTTGTAAACATCGTCTAGTTTAATTAAATGTTCAAAATAATTAAGTCTAATGATTCACTTCTAAAGGAAGGAGTACTAACTCCTTCCTACATATATATATATATATATATATATATACATATACACACACACACACAAATTCGATTGACACGGTCCGCCGACTACGCTGATAAGTCGAGGTCATTAGATGGACGATCGCTGCCCCGCACGAAACCATCAGTTAAAATTATTTTAACAAGTCTGCAGCGAGAAACGTGGTATGCTATTTTTTATGGCTAAAATAGTTTTAAGTGTTCCGCAGTATTTCCATTTCGGCCCGTCACGGTCAGCTGGGCGGTAGGTCGAGGCCATAAGTGTATGTATCTCGTCAATCTGGGAGAATACAGATGTCGGCTGATAGCGGATTAATTGTTGTTCTTAAGCTCTTCCGTGAGAGGAGCGGTCTGGATGAAAAAAATGTTATAGAGCAAAGAATAGGTAACGTTTTATACACTTTGTTTATAGACGACTTATTTGCAATTGCTAATTGGGTTGTCGTAGGTGGTGTTGGATCCGGGGTGTAAATAAATAAATAAATAAATAAGTAAATAAATAAATAAATATATAAATATATATATATATATATATATATATATATATATATATATATATATATATATATATATATATATATATATATATATCTGTACTTTGGAACAAAAAGGGCCATAGTCCATTTTAATCAAATGTCAGAGAACACCAGTTTGAGTTTACAAATCTTACTAATTTTTACAAATCTTACTAACGGATTATGTATAAATATTTTCCCAAGTTATATTTTTCAATTTTACTCATAGTTTTTGCCTGCATTCTAGTATTATATATTTTTTGATTTCTTTATCATTTGTCACTCAAATTTCAAAGTTCTGGACATCGGCACTTTTTATTCACAGGTATATATATATATATATATATATATATATATATATATATATATATATATATATATATATATATATATATACAGTGGCGCACCCAGGATTTTTTCTTGGGGGGGGGGGGGCCCGAGATGAATGGATAAAAATATTTATAATGCATGGGGAGGGGCGAGATGAACGAATACAATATTTATAATGCAAAATCAATATTTCTACTTCTTTGGGGGGGGGCAGGGCCCCCTGGGTTCGCCACTGTATATATATATATATATATATATGAACTAAACTCACGGCGCAACAGTCCGATGTGGACCAGGGCCGGCGATACCCATCTCCGCTTTCTTGACCTTGGGGTTTGGGGTGCCATAACAGCATATGTCTCAGTCAGATGGTCAACCTGACGTTGGACCCCAATAGTTTAATTCCCAAGCATGCTTGGTCATCATTTTATCGACCCACTCAAGGGATGAAAGGCAGTCGACCTTGCCCAGTCGCAGGGTGGAACCCTAACCCTGGACCTGTGGGATGGCAGCTTGACGCTTTTAACCACTACGCCACCGGGCTTATATGTATATATATATATATATATATATATATATATATATATATATATATATATATATATATACACTGAAGTGCCACTGAATTCGGGATACCTACCTGGTAACGAGTTGGGCCTCCTCTGGCCTTGATAACGGCTGCCACACGACGAGGCACAGATTCAACAAGTTTCTGGAAACGTTCCACTGGAATGGCTTGCCAAATATTGGCTAAAGCTGTCCATAATTCAGTAAGGTTCTTTGGTGCTGTGTGATGGCCTTTCGCGCATTGTTCTAAAACATCCCAAAGATGCTCAATAGGATTTAAGTCTGGGCTTCTAGGTGGCCAATTCATGACAGAGAAGTCAGAGGGATGCTCATCCAACCAGCCAGTAGCCCACCGGGACTTTTGAGAGGTACAGTTGTCTTGCTGAAAAACTCCATTACCGTGCGGATAACAGAACAGCATAAACGGATGGAGGTGATCACCCAGCAACTCTACGTACCGAATTGCATTGAGGGAGGTTGGTACACGCACCAAAGATCCCAAACTGTGCCACGAAAAAACACCCCAGACCATGATTGAGCCACCATGCCCTTGTACAGTTCCAGCCAGGCATGCAGGATCCATGGCTTCATGAGCCTGACGCCATATTCTCAGCCTCTCGTCGGCGTTAAGTAGTCGGAATCGAGACTCATCACTCCATGCTACTCGTTTCCAGTCCTCTACACTCCAGTCTCTGTGCTCTCTTGCCCAGGCAAGACGTGCAGCCCGATGGCGAGTATAGAGCAATGGTACTCTCGTAGGTCGACGCCTCCCGAAACCCATACGGTGAAGCGAGCGTTGCACAGTCCGTTTACTGACCGTACGACTGGCACCGTCATTAAACTGGGTGGTAATTTGAGCGAATGTTTGGCTTCGCTGGCTACGTACAATACGCCTGAGCCGTCTCTCACCACGCACTGTCAAGGCACTGTTGTCCTTTGCAGTTTGCCCGATCGCTAGTTTTTTTCCACCATCCGTGTATTCTTGGTATACTCTTGACACTGTCGACCTTAAAAATCCTAGCTGTCTGACGATTTCAGAAATTGAATGGCCCATGCGTCGCGCACCTACGATTTGTCAGCGATCGAGGGCGTCTAAATCAGGCAGTTTACCCATACTGGCAATTCCAACAACTAATTCAGAACAACCACAGTACGCCCTATATATGCAGTTACCACAGCGCCCTCACTTGCGCATACATGATGCGCAGCGCTACACAATTTGCATGGGCTTTGCTATCCCTAATTCAGAGGCACTTCAGTGTATATATATATATATATATATATATATATATATATATATATATATATATATATATATATATATATATATACATATATATATTTATATATATATATATGTGTGTGTGTGTGTGTGTGTGTGTGTGTGTGTGACGGCTGCACACGCACAATAAACTTTAACTAAAACTATTTAGAGGAGATGAAACACAAACATGTTGTAGGCGTAGCTAGAATGACGAGAAGAATACTATTTCAGGAGAGCCATTGACGAATCGGGGAGGTATAACCACACAGAGGAGAGGCATTGATGAACACACAGAACAGGTACGCGACGCACGAACACTATCCATGGAATTTATTTATTAACAACCCGACAATATAATTCAAGACGGCAACATGGACGCAAGGATGGCACAAGCGCAGGAGGAACATTAAAAGATGATAGAAGCTACCGGCCCTGCCGGGGCTTGAAAATATGATAGGCTTACATCATGGTACTTTTGGGAGCAGTACATGGACAAGGGACGAGAGAACGCAGGTCAGAAGAGCAAGAGAGCAAGACGAGGAAGTGATGAATCAGAGAGCGCAAAAATCCTCTATGCCATTTTTTTAAACTATGGGGGCGCTAACGTGAAGCTAGGTGTTAAAATTTCTTTAATTGGCTAGAGCCGATCATCTGACTTGACCACGTGAGCCATATCTAAAGATTCCGAACATGCAGTGCAAGTCGCGGGGTTTCTGAATCATCCTGAATCATAGGAGCCTGACTTTCAGCGCGTGCCTTAAGGGACAAACTAGTTAGTTAATTTGTTTACTTGTTGGTCGCAATTTGGTAAAAGGGACTAAAGCGACCTTAGCCACAGAACTTCCCATGAATCGCATGCCTTTGCATTTCTACGCGTGTATGGAATTCAGGAGTGGGTTAGCATCGTGAGTCCCTAAATCTTCTGACCCTACAAATAAAAGTCACATGTTCCTCTCGCCTCTCGCGTTTAATGTTGAAAGGTGATATTTATTCCGACTCGTTCTTCTGGAACCAGCGGATGTGTTTTCGCGCTAATAAACGATGTACTAAAAAGTTTGGCCGACTGTATTTATATCAAAATTTTATTCCTCTCAGGCTGAGTCTAGCTCCAGCCATGTAAATATGAGCTAGTTTTCCCTTTCAGGTTATAATTTAAGGACGTCATGTAATTGGTATATTACTTACTTACACACACACACACACACACATATATATACAGTACAACATCCATATATCGAACTTCCCCATATCGAAATTTTCTATATATCGAACTCTTAGCAAATCTCCATGTTCATTACATAGAAAAACTGTTTCTATATATCGAAAAAATCTCTATATATCGAAATATTTTTTCAAGACATAATGGGAGATTTTATTCCAGTTTAGAATAAAATCTCCCAATTTTTGGCGTTTGAAACAATACGTCGTAGACCTCAATTCGCGGAAAATGTCCCTGATGAAGTTTTTAGTGGACTGAATAAATGCGAACATTTCTTTGATCAACTTTCTGCAAAACTGGCTGTTCAGCAAGATATTCATTTTTTTTTTTAAATGAATGTAACTGTGATCATTGTAACCACTGTCTGGATTATTGTTTTTTTTAAGAATATGTAGTACTAAATAAATCTTTTATATTAATTCATTTTTTAGTTGTTAACTGTTATTTAATGTGATTCGCATATAAACTGGAAATGGAGTTTCGTATACCAAAATTAGCTTTAATTTTAATATTTTAGGAGAATTATGATAAAACTTATGATAAGAATCATGATAAAGATCAATTCTATATATCGAAATTTCTATATATCGAATTTTTTTTTCCGGCACTTTGCTACTTCGATATATGGAGGTTCGACTGTATATACATATGTATGTGTGTGTGTGTGTACAATGGAACTTCTCAATTGGCCACCACTCTCAACGGCCCTATTTTGTATAGAACCGAACCGATTCGAGACTCCACAGAGCCTATGTTATGGAAGAAACCTCTTTTCGACGGTCACCCCTCGAAATGGAACCATGACTGGTCCCCATACAGAAGTTGGACGGTATTTATATAAATAAATATATATATTCTAAAAAAAATTTCAATTATGTCGTTTTTTATAGGGGGTATGGTCTCCTTTTACAGTTATACAGCTGTCACAAAGTAAATTGAAACTGGAAATCAGGCAGTTTATGAGCCACTGTGGCAGTCGATCCCACTTCTCTAGCAACGCTATTTTGAGGCCCTGGATGGTTCTGGGAGGTGAAAAGCGAGTTGCAATTGCCCTCCCCAGAGCGTCCGAGACATGCATTTTTTCATGTCTGTAGGGTTTAGGTCTGGAGATCTGGCTGGCCAATCCATCCGGTGAATATCCTCACTTTCCAGAAATTCGTCGACCAGATAAGGTCTATGTGGGAGCGCATTATCGTCAGTTAAAATGAAATCAGGGCAACTGCACTCCTGAAAAGGTGAACATAGGGCTCCAAGATCTCATCCCTAAACCTCACTCCAGTCACAGAGCCTCTGCGAAACACATGGATGGACGTGTTCCCCTCCAACATGGTGCCTGCTCAGACCATCAAACCTCCGCTGCCTCAGAGGTATCTTTCTAGGACGTTGGAGGGCAGGTAGCGAGTCCCTGGTTCTCTCCAAAGGGAGGTATGTCAAGAATCAGTGTCCAGGCTGAATCGTGACTCGTCTTGGAAGAGAATATAACCCCACTGCAGTTTGGCCCAAGGCTGATTTTGTCTGCACCAAGCTAAACGGCTGCACAACAGTCCATGTGTCTGAAAGAGGGTCCCTGACTGTTGAGAGGTATAGGGATGAGATCATTCAGGCCTATGTTCGACTTTTCAGGGGAGCACTTGGCCCTCGGTTCATTTTTATGGACGACAATGCTCGTTCACATGAGGCTCACCTAGTCGACGATTATCTTGGCATTGGGGATATTCGCAAGATGGATTGGACCGCCAGATATCTAGACCTAAACCCAATTGAACATGTTAAGAGAAATTGCAGCTCGCCATCTCCCTTCGAGAACCATCTAGGAGCGGAAAACTGCGTTGTTGCAGGAGTGGGACTTACTTTCACAGGGACTCAACAAACTGTCTCGTTTCCAGTATGGCATCGCACTGTGAGAGCTGTATCACTGTAAGAGGCGTCCACACCCCCTATTAAAGTCATTTTATGTTCGATCTTGCAATGTCAGTTTTGGACATTCCTGCGTTGATGAGGCTAACTGAGGATCATGAATGCGTACCATGACTGTTGTATGGTGTAATTTTTTCTCTTATATAACTGTGCATCCATACCAAATTTCATTAAAATACGTCCATTAATTTTCCAGAAATTCAATAAAATGTCAAAATTTTCTTAATTTTGAACATGAGTGTATATATATTATGTATATATGCATAAATAACCCAAGAAATAAGACCGCAAATTATGATTTTTATTGCAGCCATTGGGCACAGAAACAAAATGGAAGAGGCGTCATTAGTTTACTCAATCTGCACGCACGCCACTGATGCACGAAGGCACATTCACTCACGCACCAAACTTCCAGTGCTTTAATCATCCTCCCACGTTCGGTTATCGTCAATAATCATTCCGACGCTCTGCCGACATCGCTAAAACGACGGCAGACAATTCCGCCGAGCGCTGGTATTGTGATCTGCCGTTGTGCGTTGTGCATGCCGAACGTTTATTGAAAACTCTGTGGACAGTGTGGGGTATGTTCGTGTTGGAATAAATCGTCTGCACCGAAAGCGAAGGAATCTGGTGATTTTGGGTGCGAAGGCCATTGTCGAAATGCTGGCGGTTTGTGCCGCAAATGAACATTTCGACGACCTCTTGAGCTGCAATCTGACTGCGCTAGAAACGGAGGTGAGTGGATTTTATCAATTATAAACATACATATATCTGTGTTTGCAGTGTAAAGAGAATCAAGTCCAAAATCGTAGTTTTGTGAAAAACGGAATTGAAAAAAAAACGGCTTCTGTAAAGTCAGTTTTTTTTAAGTTTAATTTTTAATTTCTTTAAAGTAAATTTTTCCAATTTTATTTTTCTTGAGTAAAGAGTGTTAAATTCCTTGATTGGGACATAACCCTTTAACACTAACATGTTTGTGTTTTGTTTCACATATCCAAAAATTTCCCTGATGAATAAAAATATTTAGGAGTGGAACTGGACCTAGCTTTCTGTACCTTGCAGTAGCCCTGGATTTTTCAAACATGCCCGGTTTAATAACTCATTTTAGCCCATTTTGGACTTAACACCCTTTGCACAGCAAACACACACACACACACACACATATATATATATATATATATCTGTGGCATTATGGCAGATGTTGTCATGCCATTTTTTCATATTTCCGGCAAATTTGAAAAAGTAACTTTTGTAGTGAAATATAAAATCACTCAATTAAGTGTTTCAATCCAAATATTCTTTAAATAATACTCATATTCAACCTCAAGCATATGGCTGGTCTTCAATGAAAATTTTCAATCAGGGACTGAAATTTTGGGGAGGGTTGAGAAAAAAAATATCAACTTTTGCCAAATTTTATTCAGGTTTAGGTATGACATATGAAAAATACAAAATGCATATCAAATATTAAAATCATTGAAAATAACAAAAAAAAAATGTTGCATAATATCATCTCCACCTTCAAGAGTTCCAGCTTTTGACTTTTGAAAAATTGATGGCAGTCTTCATGAATCAGGGGCAACAAACTCAAGAAATCTGTTTTCTTTTATTGCTAGGCAATAAATTGTCATAACATAACTCAAGATTTTGCGATCTAGGATCATTACTATTCCTTCGAGTTGGAGGCCTTCCTCTTCCCCTACTTCTCCTTAAATCTAGAATTTTGATATCATCATTCTCATTTAAGATATACTTAATTTGAAGGACACCGAATGGTTTCTCGTATCTTATCCATCTAATCTGAAACCAATTTACTTTAGTACCATCGCTGGTACTAGAGTTTTTGAAAAAGGTGGTATTCAAGAACTGGGAAAAAGAAAAAAAATCCGATTGTTTCATTTCATGCACTCTAAAGAATTTTTTGTCACATACTGTTCGAACAAACTGAAACCAGTCCCGTGGAACCATTATATCAATGTCTGTGAGCTTTTTAGCTCTTTATAAGTTCGCATGATCTACCTCACATTCTAGGTGAGTGTGGCCAGGTTGGAAAAAATTTTGGTCCACAGTTTTTATTGACAAAGAGGATGCAAAAAAAAATAACTCAACATGATACTTATATTAGTGTTCTGATTCAGGCCAACGCAAGAGTCAGAATAAGCAATTACATGAGACATTTGGGGTGGTAAACTGAGCATTTTTTATACAAACAAGATGCGATATCTTCTGACAGACGCCTAGCCATACTCTCGTGCCATATAAAGCAATCAGTTGAACCTTCACTGCAATTCCTATTTGTTAAGTTATATTCCTAACTGTTGCTAGTAAGCGTTTATAAAATGAAACATTTGTGGTTAAACACGGTGTGTCTAATACTTGCTACAAATCAAACACAAGTACTCGTTTGTGTGGAGAGATTGAGGCATCTGCTTTATCATCTCTTATTTTAGAGTGGCCTAAATCAGCTGTTTCTTTGTGGTGTTTGCGTTCTAACTCTAAAGTAATTTTTTCAATGCTATTTTTACATTGCTTTAGCTTCAGTATAAACATATCACATGTCTTACATGGGTCGTCTTTCGTTTTTTTTAAAATTTATACCTTGAAGCCGTAAAAACTTCTTTAAACACCTTTTACGACCCACATTGGAAGTCAGCAGTTTCGTGATCCTCCTTATCATACATTTTCTTGATGTTGAGGTTGCTATTAGATGAATCCCTTCTGGGATAGTGGTTCTGATATTTAGGATATTTCTCCAGGTGGTTTTCCATCATTTCTTTCGCTTCTACCAGCTTGTTGGCAGGTGGATGATGTCCACGGTTGTCTGCTTGTGGGAATCCATTACTACATTTCTTAATTTTCTCAACTAATCCATTTACTTTTCCTCTTGTTATTTCATAAACAACCTCATACATTTTTTCGAAAACTCGTATACTTTCCTGTCCTACTTTTAATGTGTAGGTAGCTGTTATTGTATGGGTGAGCTGTATTCCAGTATTTCCTCTCCCTTTCCGTTCTTCTTTTTTATTTGAAATTGAAACCCCACCCCTTAAAATTTGTTGCTGATCTTCCGTAGAAAGTAGATAAAATCTTGTAAAAATTTGTTTTTGAACATCTGGAGGGCACAAAAACTACATTTTCTACGACAACAATCTGTTATGCTCTTAAACTGTTTTGCAACGCACTCCTTTCCTTTTCGATTAGTAATTGCAGTCCATGATCTTTTTTCATTTTCTCTATTTTTTTTAGGGTTACAGTTGTTGTTCTCTTTATCTTTCTGTATTTGCTCATCTGTCTGAGCTTCACTTTCCTCTAGTTTTTCGTTATCTGAAAATTCCTCATCACTGTCTCCATCATCATCATGTTACGAAATCTCAAACTTGTTTCAGCTCATCACAATTTTCTAACAAGTATTAAATTTGTAAGCTACATAAATCTGCATAACTTTGAAGAATTTTAAAATGATTAGGAATCTTATTTCAAATAATGTTTATTTTTATTTTCAAAAGATTAAAATTACAAAAATAAATGATAATATTTACCTGTTCAGAGTTTTGTATCAAAATTGGTTTTGAATTAGCAGCATCTTTCAAAGCTTTTAGAAAATCTTCCCTATTTCTAAACATTTTAAAAACCACAAAACTGAAATGAAATTAATTTAAAGAACAAAACACGATTAAAATCACTGATAAGCTCGAATAATTTGGTGAATTTAACTATTACAGAGATTACTGAGGTAAACATCAACAGGTTGAGTATAGAAGCGTAAGAGAGGTTGTCACACAGAGAGAATTGTTGTAGATAATATAGGAAGCCACATGTTGATATGATGACATATCAACTTCTACCACATTCTCACTTCAGTATTTATGTTATTTATAGACGTTGCCAGGGTCTGATAAGTAACATATCATAGTTTACCAAACCAAGTATTACCTCTTTTATACATATCAGCATTTGCCAATGTGAATAATTTAGTATTCTTTCATAATTCCACTTAGCACTTTTTGCCACCTTAAAGAACCAATTTTAAGTGGGACATATCACCTTAAAACAGAAAATTGAACTTTTCGGACATATCAACATCTGCCATAATGCTACACACACACACACACACATATATATATATATCGCATTTACGTACTTCCGTGCCAATCTAAAAAAAAGGGCCCGTTCTGAAACTATCTACTTTCAATAGTGCACGACCTAAAGCGAGTAGGAAGAACGGAGGGTTCCTGAATTCAACAAGTGGTTTCTTTCTTTGTTTATTCATCTCCCAAGTGGCTCCAGACTCTATTGTCGCTGGCACGCCTCACACACCGACACTTGTTGCCTTTTGGGTGATTTCCAGACTCATTTAAATTCCACGTGTGGATGAGAAAAATTGTCTAAACGGTTTCGTGTACATGAACGTGATATATATATATATATATATATTCACCCTAACTTAACTGATATATATATATATATATATATATATATATATATATATATATATATATATATATATATATATATATATATATATATAAAAGGGGTGCAAAAGTAGGTATACAGTGAAGGAATCAAAATAAGGAAATAAGTAATACAATATTATAAATATATTACGTAGAGAGACAATGTGTGTATATTTCTGAGCAGTATTGTTAAGACTGTGAGTTCATTATGGCTGTCGTTGTCACTCATCCACTTTGGATTTATGAATCCCAACTAAACTTATATGTATATATTAAATATATAGGAACGAACATTCTAAATATTCCATCGATTCACTGAAGCCGTTGAATACATAGGCGGCCATTCATCGTACGAACAATGAAAAGAGAGCCTAAACGATCGGAAATGATTATGTTGACGGAAATTTTCTGGGAAAATGCAAAGCTGAAAACTATATTGAACTGGTAAACGAGATGCTAAACAGCTTCAGATCCCTTAGGTATAACATGAGCATTAAGGTACACTATTTACACAGCCACTTAGACCATTTTCCTGAAAATTTAGGAGACACCCGTGAGGAACAGGGTGAAAGATTTCACCAGGATATTAAAACTTTGGAGGATCGCTACTAAGAACGATGGGATACGCACATGATGGCAGATTACTGCTGGAGTTTAAAAAGTGACTGTTCCAAAATATATTAAAGAATGTCATGGAAAAGAAGTTTCCGAAGTGTTCAGTGACAAATTGGTTTCATCGATGACTTTTTCCTCTTTTTTGCTCTTTGTAATTAGATAAGTACTACTGCAATATTCTCTGATTTTTTTATGTTCCTTTAACATTTTTAAAAAACATAATAATAATAAAAAAATTCCGTCTTTAGATTTTTAATTTGATCTATGAATTTAACTTAAATAGTGTAACATATATTTTACTAAAATGTTATACCTTAGAAATTTGAGCTCCTAGGCAAAAACTAATGCCATATTTAAATTCAGGGCTTCAAATTCATATGAAATCAGCTCCAAATACCCTGGCACCAAAACTACTGGTGATCTGTGTTATGAATGGGCACGAATGCTACAACTATAAAGCCTAAAAAGGGTAGAGGGGGCACGGAATTGTTAAAAGAAAACGTTTCGGAATACAGCCATTAATTTCATATAGGAAATCGATGATTCAGGGAACGATCAATCGAGGTTCCACTGTACACACACGCACACACACACACACACACACATATATATATATATATATATGTGTGTGTGTGTGTGTGTGTGTGTACATAGAGGTTGTGCAAAATAATTGAAACACCTTGTAGAAGCAGGAATTGCGCTCCTAATATAGTCTTGGAGCACATTTGGTATTTAAAACTGATTGAATCCTCCTTAGAATGGATGCATACAAGTCCTGGATGGTGGTAAGTGGTATGTTACATATTTTTCGGGGAGAAAATGCTCCAACTCCCTGAGAGATGCTTGAGGAGGATATCGGAATCTCAATCTGTTTCCAATACAGGCCACAGTGATTCGATGATGTTTAAATCTGGTGATTGTTCAGGACAGGGAAGATGTCCTACTTCCTCATCACGTTCCACAAACCATAATTTAATAATTCCAGCTCTCTGAATAGAGACGCTATCATCTTGAAAACTGTACTCTTCTACAGGAAACAATGTCTGCTCCACTGACATTGTTTCCTGCCTAATCTTTGTCGACCAGAAATGGTAAAATAGTCACTGCTAGTTATCTTTACTCTTGAGGTAATAATGTGCCTGCTGAAACCACGATATGACCACCGAAATCATGACAGAACCTTAACTAAGCTTTATTGTTGGAAGGCGAGAATTTGCATTGTAAGCTTGGCTGCCGGCGTTCTCCAAACGTAAGCCAAACTTGAGGTGGGATATAGCGTGACCGTTGATTCATCTGAAAACAATACATGTTTTTCTTGACCAGCAATCCATAACTTATGTTCCTCTCACTATTGTAGTCTACATTTTGCCTTCGTCTGTGACACAAGGAGTTTTGGAAAAACAGCTCTGGTATAAATATTTTCTTTATACAGTTCCCCTCTCACTGTATGAGTCGAAAGTGGATTCTGTACATGCATATTAAGCTCAGCAGTCACCTTTGACCCCGTGGTCTTTCTGTTTGAGGTAAAAATTGTCTTTAATGTCCTCCTATCTCTGTCAGTGAGTTTAATTTTTCTCCCGCAATTATTTCTCGCAGACAATGTTTTACCACGAACTTTGTACAATGTCATAAAGTTAGACACAATACCTCTCGATACCCCAATGACTTTACAACTGGGGTTGCCAAAAGAACAAATAGTCGCACACCTAAAATTTGTACTTTTTGGAGTTCTGTCAGATCGCTCATTTTGTCTCCCCCTTGAGCAAATTTTTGCAAAGCATAGTCTAAAATGCAATCAAACACAGCCCTGATAACATAAGCTAAACGATTTCACACAAAAGGAAGTGGTGGCTTTTTGTGCAATTAGCTCTTCAATCTGTAGGGACGAAATTAACTTTTTTAAGCGTCGTGTTTCCATTATTTTGTACAAATGAAGTATATGTATATGTATATATACATATATGTATGTATATATATATATATATATATATATATATATATATATATATATATATATATATATATATATATATATATATATAAATAATATGTATTATATATATATAATTGAAACTTTCAAATAATCAATCGATTCCATGAAACACGGGGGTGGTCATTCGCCGTACGAGCGGTGAGAACAGAGACCTTAACGATCGGAAACGATTAAAAACGGGAACGAACGCAACGACAATGGAGACTCAAAAGGGATGGAGGGGGGCAGGAAGTTGTTTAAAAGAAAACGTTCCGTGACAGCGCTAATGGCCGCTATTAATAAAAACCTGTCAGAGTTAAGAAACAAATAGAATGAGGTGCCTGCAGAGGCGGACGCTGTTTATTGAATGGAATTAGTACGAGGCTCTAAGCAGGCGAACACTCTTCTGGGAAGGGTCGTTAAGATAGTGTCGTGTCTCGGGGCACGTGTCGTATTTAGAATGCATGCATGGACGTATGACAGAAGTTGATGGTATATAAAGTGAGATAACGCACTCACGCATATATATATATATATATATATATATATATATATATATATATATATATATATATATATATATATATATATATATAGGAGAGTGGTGTAGATCAAAACTAGGAATCTCCATTTTTTTCCTCAAAAAGTGAGTGTAAGGTACTTTCTTATAGTATTTCAATCAGTTAATAATGGTTTTGTTTTGGAAAAAGGTGTACTAATAAAAAATAACGTGGGAATTTTTATAAAGGTCAATTCGAATTTATATCTTCAAAAATGCTTAAGATATAGCTCTATAATATATACCGATAAAAAATCCATTCGAAATACGTAGAAACACAACATATTATCTCGTCAACGGTTTCTCCCGCAAACATTTATAAGGAGTCAGATATCTGTCGTAGCTTTAGAGCTGACAGCGCAGTGAGCATGGCACACGATCATGATTGAAGCGAATTTCAGCGAGGTACAATAAAGGGTGTTCGGGAGATGAGTCATGGCATTTCGGAGATACATGCAAAATTTAGATTTTCACGATCGACCATTTCTAGGGTGTACTTTGAATAGAAGAATCCCGATAAAAAATCGAATCTACGGCAACAGTGTGACCGTCGAAAGACTCTGGATGATCGTGGCCATCTGTCGAGAATAATTTCAAGAGAAAGGAGTGCAACATTGCCGGAAATACCGTTGCAAATCAATGCTGGGCCTCTACTAGCATCAGGGTGATTTCTTTACGAACCCACTGCGCGATGGGCTTTAATTCCCGACGCCAAAGTTTCTATCCTGACGACACAGAGCTCTTCCCCTCGTATGGGCCCAGGAACACAACCAGTGAAGACTGGAAACGAGTAGCCTGGTCTGGAGAGTCTCGTTTCCAATTAATTCGTGCAGACAGAGAGGTCCGCTTCAGAAAAAACCCCTCCGTAAATCAAAGAATCCATCACGTCAACAAGGAACTGTACAGGCTGGTGGTCCCTCAGTAATGGTATGAGGTTGTTGATCTAGCACGAATGAGGACTCTTCATAGGTCTACAACATCTCTGCCCAGAGCACGAGGTGTTAACATCTTTACGGATATGTTACAGCCATTCACGCCATGCATTAACTTTCATGGGTTTGGGGCGAGCTCCGACAAGAGAATGGGCCACCACACACATCCACAATCAGTAAATTATGGTTTGAGGAACACTCAATCCAGCTTTGGAACATGAAATGGCCCCCTTGTCCACCAGATCTCGACTTTATTGACCATATTTCGATTGTGATGCAATGCTCTGTTCAAAGCAAGATGAAACCTCTAGGAATATTATAGAATATTATAGATATATATATCGAGGATATATATATAGATATATATAATATTATATATATATATATATATATATATATATATATATATATATATATATATATATATATATATATATATATATATATATGGCATTGAATAATACCATTAAGAATCATGCTTTTGACTGGGAAAACATTACCGCACACCTGAATATTAAGCGGACAAATCGATTACGCGCGTCCATTCAGCGGGCGAGAGTTGGTGACCGGCCAACATTTTACCCGGGCAGTTTTAGTAAACAACTGATTTAACGGATGTGCCCCGGGATAAGCCGTCCGTTTGGGCCATTGCCAGAACTTACCTTATTCAATAAAATTTTCCCGCGCCAAACACGAAGGGGGAACCTCATTTTCGGAAATGATTTCGGAGTCTTTCCCTTTTGGCCTTTTTATTTGTGCATCGTAACCGCGTGCGACAGCGACGATTGAGGAGTAAGATAATTAATTATTTCAAAGTCTTTATATAATAAATGCAAATATATATATATATATATATATACACACACTACCCTACAATAATGGACCGGACGCCAGCGGATTTGCGTAAAATCCGAGTGCATGTCAGATTTTATGCAGATCCAGTGCTTGCACGTGACCTGTTAAGGTTAAACAGGATATACGCAAAGTGGTAACGTCGTTAGTTCTGTTTGAAATTGTGACAATATGTCGAAATGAAAGGCAGTTAGTGACTTTGAAAGAGGTGTTATAGTTGGTTGTCCCATTAGTGACAAGTCTGTTCTCGCAATTGCGATAGAATTATCACAGCCCCGGTCAACTGTTGACTATGCCATGAAGAAGTGGAAGACTACGGGAGTTGGGACACGAACTGCACACGCTGGTCGTCCCCGTAAACTGACCGAATGGGATTGGTGTGTCCTAAAGCGTGAGGTTCGTAAGAACCTCAAGAAAGCACTCCAAATCTTCACCAGTGAGTTTCAACAGGTAGCAGGGTATTACAATGCACCCCAATACTTTGCGGAAAGAACTGCACGTCTTCAATATCCACGGATGTGATGCCGCACACAAACCAAACATCACCCCATCCAACAAAGCCGGCAGACTCGCTTGGTTTTTGCAACATCGCAACTGGACTGTGGATCCCAGGAAAACTGTTTTATGGAGCGACGAGTCACACTACACGCTCTTCCAGTCTCATGGGCGTGCTTGGGTGTGACGAATGACAGGCAAACGTCTATTACCTGAGTGTATCGTTCCAATTCTCAAGTTCGGTGGTGGTGTACTTCTTTGGGGGATGGTTTTCGTTGTATGGCCTGGGACCTTTGCATGGTGTTCTTGGTAAATCGAACGCCGACGCCTACATGAAGATTTTGGATAATCAGGTTCTTCTTACGCTCTGGTAATTTTATGGCATGGACGAATGTTACTTCCAGGACCACAACGTTTCATGTCATGTTACAGCCTCTGTCAAGCATTGGTATGAAGATATTGATGTAAAACGTCTTCCCTGTCCTGCTCAGAGTCCCGACCAAACCCAATGGAGCATTTGTGGGACGAGTTAGAGTGACGCTTACGGACCGGGAAACTACGTCCGAAATCAACAGTTGAGCTGGCGACATTCTTGCTGCAGGAATGGACACAAATACCCATAGTTGTGTATCAAAACTTTATTGAAAGTATGCCCAGAAGGGTTGCTAGTGTAATTGCAGCACGTTGGGGACCATCCCCCTATTAAAGCATGTATTCTTTCCCTTATACCATGACATCTTGCTGTGCGGTAGATTTTTCTAGGGTAGTGTATATATACACATAATACACAGTGAAACTTCTCTATGGCGGCCAGTCTTGGTTCCGAAAAAAGTGGCCGTTTGGTGGGATGGCTGCCGAAAAGGAGGTAAAATAACATTAGCTTTATGGTGTGTATAGAATTGGTTCTTTGCCAAATATGGCTGTTTAGTTTGGTGGTCAGCTAGAAAAGTTTCACTGTATACATACATATACATATAAAATCTAAACCACATTGAAAACGACACCGATGATCAACGACAGCGTAAGAAAGTGTATCCATTCTATTGTAGTCACTGCTCCGCGTAATAGAACTCGTGTTGTCGTCGCCAAATAGTCCCCCTTTCCGGTGCTGGGTCGCCAACTGCAGCCCAACCCCGGTGCTCTCCCTCGAGCGAATCCCGTCTCCCAGATGCGTCGCCATAGCAACGCGCTCCCCACACAACTCATTTCTCCTCCCCCACACACTCAATTTTTTTTTCTTATCTTACGGCGCGTGTGCCGACATATTTACCCTCGCTAAGGGAAAACTCGCTATTATTTCGGAAAATTGGTGGGTACTTTTGGCGCGTATTTTCCCGTCACGTGATCTCGTGAGGGTATGGATGGCGGAGTAGGAGACTTTAAAAGTTTAGTCTTTTAATCTGGCTTCGAAGGCCTGAGCTTGGGGTGTTATAGAATTCCTTTTGTGGCGTAGTGACCATAGTAATACACACACACACACACACACATATATATATATATTTATATATATACATACATATATATACATATATATATGCACATTTATATAAATATACACATATACACACACATGCTCACACGCATATATATGTATATATACAATATACTGTGCAACTTGTATGACGGCCAGTCATGGTTCCGAAAAAGGTGGCCGTTTGGAGGGGTGTCAGTTCCTGTGCAGGTGTCCTTGCTCTTGGGAGGTCTTGGCCAGGTTTCTCGGTGATAGAGCCACTTGTTTGGAATAGATAGCCATAATCTGGATACCAATTTTGGTGCCACTTGTAGCCATCAAGTCACCCCCACTTGAGACTGGCCAGCTTCAAGCATGCTGATAGCTTTCCATCTGAGTGAGTCGTCTAAACGATAATGACAACGTATTTGCCTTGAAATTAAACAAACTTGAGGAATTTAATGCAAGAATTACAACTCTTCAGACGAAAATTCCCCAGTTCTGAAACGTTCACTTGCACATTCTGGTCCCAAACTTAAGCTAAACACAGTTGAACCAAAACGGTGCGAAACAATCCACCAGTTATGTTAGGTCAAGGTCAAGATAGTAGGGTTTACGGAGTTCCTAGCAATGTGAAGCATTGCACTGCTTTCACCTCCGAACGGATAATGAATTAATAAACTTATAGTAATTTTCCGAAGTAAACGAGTTGCCAAACATGAATTTAGAAAAATCGCAATCGGGATCCGTGATCGGTCCTAGCTTTGGCCCGAGAAGAAAATTCCGTTTCCCCATAGAGCAAGGGTAATCCGATAACTATGTGCTAAGGAACCTTGACGATGACTTTTACTAAAATGAAACGGAATGACAGCTTCCAATCATGAGATTGAGTATTGGACCACTGGCTCCATTTGTAGGCAGGGCAGGGAACCAAAATCGGTTTCCCAAAAGGGAGGTTTTTTCAGCATCAAAACAATTATGTTAAGATTTAAGAAGGAATTAAAAGATTTAAACTTGATAGATGTGGAGTCTAGCTTCGTAAGGAGAAAGGTCGACCAACGCGTTCCCAATTTCATGGATCTTTGCAGTATGACGTGAAAGGAAAATTAAAATTTGGATTAAGAAGCTGAAGAAACAAAATGTAGGCTTGGCCAGCTAATCATATACATTCACAGTCTCCTACGCTTTTTAGAAAACCTGGAAATTCTTTTCCCCAAAGTATATATGTTAAAAATTTTATCAATTTTGCTGGTAGTTATTTTGAGTTGTCAAAAAAGTGTTTATGTTGGTCAATGTCAACCATATCCAACATTATTCTTTCTCGGGCCACATGCACATGTTTGTTGCGTTACACGGGTCGCAACATAGTGCGCTATAACTCATACTAAAATAATGTAAAAAATTAAACTCAAAGCCTAAATGTATACAAACGTTTATTTGAAAGTGTGATTTTTTTATGTTTAGAGAAACTTTTGACTATTTTAGACAAATCAGGCGTATACTTGCTTCATGCTACTCTCAATACGTCATCGAGGTAAAAATCAGCAAGCCGATTTCTTAGCCTATTTCATTTTGGAATGAGGTGATTCACGAAGGTATGTGGATGCGAACAGCGTGAGGAGCAGGTGAAACATTTTTGTTCAGTTTAGTATTTTTAACACACTCATTTCCAAAATTATGTTTACAAAAGCAACTGCCTGATAAAAAGTGTGCGTGTTTCGGGCCGCATATAAAAGCTTGGTGGGCTGCAGTTTGAGTTTCCCTGGTCTATGTCATTGAGCTGGATATCATGAAAGAGTCCCAAGTCAAGAGTATTTTTAAAAAATAAATAAATAAATAAATAAATAAGAGTTTATCAGTTATTTCGTGTTGCATTTCCGTAATCTAAAGCAATCTTTGCAAAATTGTAAAAACGGAACCGTCAATATTTTTCTGAAATATTTTGTTACATACCATAAAAACGTTTTTTGATTTGATCACAATCATGCCTTTAAATACCTCGAAACGAGAAAAAATGGACTTAGACAACTTTCGTAATCATCAGCACATATGTGGGTTTGATGTATATGTGTTTGTGTATATATAAATATATGTATGTATATGCATAAATGGGAGCAGCTCTGGAACGAAATCTTCCGAATGTCAAAGTGCGTCCCACGGACAATCCCGTTGGAGTCGGGCCAAATCCAGACTCGCTCATCTTACTTCAGCAACAGATACAGAGGGTGACCGTGAAAGTATAACAATAACTAACACACACACACATACACACACACTTATATATATACAGTGGCTCCCAAAAGTGTTCGTACACTTGCGATTTTCAGTGGAACAGGGGTCTATCCATTAGTTAAAATGAATATTTCAGAATGGGTATTTAATAATAAGACATATGATCGATACTTAACAAAACTACTGGAAATATTTTAAAAATATAGTAAAACTTTATTTTTAAGAAACCAATAATCAAAAAGTAACAAAAACTTTATCTCACAAAAGTCCTCGTACACTTGTAAAAATTCTCTACATATTGGTAAATATTCTAATTTTTCGTTAAATTAATATTTAGTAGGATATCCTTTAGCATCCACAACAGCTTTTAAACGTCTGGGAATAGATTCCACTAGTTCTTTTGTAATTTCTGCATCAATGTTCATCCAGACGTTCATCCATTCTTCCATCATAATTGTTTTTAGTTCGTTTAACGCGTGATTGTCGTGTTTTCGTACTCGAACCCCCAGTTCTCTCCAAATGTGTTCTATTGGGATTAAATCTAGCGATTGAGGTGGTGTTTTTTAAAACATGTGGACAATTATAGAGACACCAAAGGCGAACGTTGAGAGCCGTGTGCTTAGGATCGTTATCGTGATAAAAAAAAACAGCGTTGTTTCCAATACCCAAATTTTGGGCTGATAATTTTAAATTGTCTCTTAAAATATTTATATAAACAACATGATTCATTATGTCATCAATAAATACCAAATTACCTAGTCCTGATGATGACATGCACCCCCACACAAGGACACCTCCACCGCCATGCTTAACTGTTCCTACTAAGTTCATGGGATTAAGTTCCTCATTTTTTCTTCTCCATACAATTACACGCCCATCGGAACCAAAAATGTTAAACTTGCTTTCATCGGCAAATAAGACATTATTCCAATACGTTTGGAGCATATTTATCATTGATAGTGCGAAGGAAAGCCTAAGCTTTCTGTTTTTCTCACTCACAAAAAAATTTCTACGGGCAGAACGTCCATGTAATCCAGCTGCTCTGAGAACTCGTCGAACAGTTTCAGGTGAAATTGAAGTAGAAAATGTTTCATTAAATTCTGCAGAAACTTTTACACCACTCAAACGTGGATTTTTCACAAATTTTCTAATTATAAATCTCTGATCACGTTTTGTTAACTTTGCCGGACAACCTTTTCTTACCTTGTGTTCGATCCGATTTTCTTCTTTAAAGCGTTTTATCACATACCGCACAGTAGAATGGGATAAACCAAGTTATTTAGCAATATTCCGAACTGATTTGCCACTACTATGATGAAAAATAATCAATTTTCGAATGCTGTTTGTTGTTTCTTTACGACTACGAGTCATTTTTAAATAATAAATAGAATATTACGGAGTACGCAAGCAAAAATTAAAGCCAAACGATATTTTAAATGCCACCACAATTCAAAAATAAAAATAAAGCGCCAGATGATAATTTTAATTATGAATTTATCCGAAAATATTTCAGTGTACGATGACTTTTGTGAGATAAAGTTTTTGTTACTTTTTGATTACTGGTTTCTTAAAAATTAGTTTTACTATGTTTTCAAAATATTTCATGTAGTTTTGTTAAGAATAGATTATAGATCTTATTATTAAATATCCATTCTTAAATATTCATTTTAATTAATGGATAGACCCCCTATTTCATCGAAAATCGTAAGTGTACGAACACTTTTGGGAGCCACTGTATATATTTACAAGGTGCGCCCATAAAGTAACCGGACAATTTTTTTTAAATAAGAAAAATATTATTCACCTTCAAATAAATTTATCTCCTTCAAAATAATCGCCAAAGGAGTCTATACAATTTTTTCAATGTTTCTTCAAGTCATCGGAACACTATTTATAGGCGCTGGAACTAATCGTTCGCAAAATACGCGTAACATTTGATTTAATAATCGAGACGTTTTCAAATCACTGACCTTTCATGGCCATCTTAAGCTTCGGAAAAAGGAAAAAATCAGCTGGCGTTAAGTCGGGAGACTATGGTGGGTGATTTATCACTGTAATTGAATGCTTAAGGAAGATATTGTTGTACAGAAATTGCTGTGTAGGGACTAGCATTATCGTGTAAAAAAACCATTGCAGATAATCAAACAGTTCCTTCCTAACTCGCCTTATCTTGTTTCTTAATCGAAAAAGCTCCTCCTTGTAAAAATATTGATTAATTGTTTGATTTTCAGGAACAAATTCGTGGTAAATAAGTCCTTTGTAATCAAAAAATGCAATAAGCATTACCTTAGTCTTTGATTTTGACATCCGTGCTTTTTTTTTTTTCGTATGGGAGAAGACGGTCCTTTCCACTGTGTATTTTATCTTTTTGTTTCTGGGTCGTATTGTAGACACCAGGTCTCATCTCCTTCTATAATACACTTTAAGAAATTGTTGTCCTGTTGCGCAGTTGCAAATCTTCACAGCAAGCTTTTCTGTCTTCTTTTTGCTGTTCTGTCAAAATCCGAGGCACAAATCGAGCACAAACTTTTTCCATTTTCAGATTTTCAATTAAAATTAATCTACAGCTTTCTTTTCTTATCCCAAGCATGTCTGAAAGTTGCGGGGTTGTTATATGTCTATCGGCTTTTACCAAAGAACGAATTTTCTCCATTTTCCTCATTCTTTGAAGTTGAAGGGCTCTCTGTCTTTGGTTCATCTTCAATGCTTTCTCGCCCACATTTAAAGTGGTTGTACCATTCATACACTTGTGTTCTTGATAACGATGCATCACTATATACTGTTCGAATCACCTCTAATGTTTAGATAGCAGATTTACCTAATTTGTAACAAAATTTAATGTTACAACGTTGTTCCATTCCGAAGCAATTTTTTTTGTACTATGCCTTCTCACAGTAAATGAAAATTACTACGGCATTTTGATATGTAAACGACTAAATAACCAGTTTAAACTGCCTTTAACAAGAGTTGAGATGTCACTCTTTCTAGCCAAGCGATTATTCTTTCACTTTTTTATTTTATCGTTTGATCTTTTAATTTGGCCTGTTAGGGCCTGTTCACATACTAGTCCGTTGCGTAGCGTTAAGGGAAAGATGATATTGAGACGAAAATAAACCAATCACAGGCGTTAAAAATTTCATTGCTAATCGTTTGGAGGCCTATGATTGGTTTATTTTCGTCTCAACGTCATCTTTTCCTTAACGCAACGCAACGGACTCCTATGTGAACAGGCCTTTACTTTATGGGCACACTTGTATATATATATATATATATATATATATATATATATATATATATATATATATATATATATATATATATATATATATATACATACACACACACAGGGCTTTTTCTCTGGGGGTACGCGAGATACGGCGTATCCCCACCTTATTTTAAGTATTATTTTCGCATAACTTAACCTAAATTTTAAGAAACCTACTAATCAACTGTCAATGTATAACAAAAAGTATTTTTTTCAATTGCGAGTTTTTTGTTCCCCTGTGAAGTGACGTGGGAAAACGCTCTAATAAATGTACGCAATTTATTTGATAAAACATCGTATACCCACCTATTTTTTTAGAAAAAAAAGTCCTGTATATATCAGTGTTAATTACTTATTTATTTATTTTTCAGATGCCAGTCATACGGCCACTGGGCCATTAAACCTTGAGCTCTACATTACTTTAAAACATAGTAATTAAAGTCTAAAAGGTCAGGGTACACGTCAAGATAAATAGCCGTTATTGGTTGTTCAGAATCACAGAAGACGCAGTATCTATACATGTTATTTCTAAAAGGTTTTTTTTTCTGGCGATCCCTTTTTCTCCTTTCTTACTTAACCAAAATCGATAAATGAAGTACCATTTTAAAGATTAAGATCTCCGCTTCTGACGAATTGTTAATTTAGAATTACACATTGTATTGTTTGTTTGAAAATCGAAATATAAATATTATAAACATTTTTCCTTCGGCTAAACGGAGCACGCGGTAGCTTTTTTTATTTTAGCTTTATCAATCGGACTTACCTTTTATATTTTAAAATCGTTTGCTTTTATTATGATCCTGTGAATTCATAAATGAGTTTTTTTATTAGCAACATCCACGTAGGTGTACATTAGGGTGGAACGAAAAAAACTTTTTTTTAAATTTCAATATGCTCTAGTTTTTAAAAGTTGCCTTTGAACAAAATAAAGAAGGAAATTAAATATTAGCGTAATCGGTGCATGTTTTCAGTTAGCGCAAGAAGGGCAAACTTTTGGTTTTTATTAAATTTTTGACAAATTTCGCAATTATTTTGAAATTGAATACACTTGTAGTACAAAAAAGTAGCAAAATATGTAATTTAAACATTCTTTTTAGTCAGGAGTCCTGCTAAACTGATTATATAATACGTTGTACTTCATAAAAATAGTACACATAAAGGCACTTAAGGACGAGGCACTTAAAAGACACTCGGACATCACGGTGGAACGAAAATTTTTTTTCCGGAATTTCAATATGCTCTAGTTTTCAAAAGTTGTCTTTTAAAATTCAAATTAAGAATATAAAATCTTTTTGCTCTACTAAAATATTTTCAAGTGCCGCAAAGGGCTTCAAAATGGATATTTTTACGAAAAAGTGATTATATTTGTATTTTTTGTTAATTTCTTTTATAGTATATTAAAATAATGTATATTTTCTGTAAATAAAATATTCAAAATATGATATTTTGACAGAAAACTCGCATATTCTAAGTATTTCTAATTTTTAGATGCCATAACAGAACAACTGATTTTATGGAATTTCGCGACTTTCATCATATTATTTTTACAGTAGCATATTCTTATAATACACATTGGAATGAAAAAATACAAATATATAAACGACCCAACCTTTCGGTTATGCGTTTAAAAAAAAAAAAAAAAAAAAAAAAAAAGCTACTTAAGGGGGGGGGACACTTATGCTAATTGTGTAACACACAACGAAATAGAATATCTATGAAATCATATTGGGATGAAAGAAAAACAATTTTTAATTGACGGAGCTTAGTTAAAATAAGCAAATCACACTTATTTAGAAAAATATTAATGTAATGTCTATAAAGGCAAAACGTTACTTTGAAAAAAATATTCATGCTTTTCAAAAGTCCATAGTAATCACACATGGTTTCCATTACTTATTTCACTGACACATTGAATTGTTTTATTGTTTCAAAATTTGGCATTATCTTTTGAGAATGTATTTTTGTTTTAATCAATGCATCTCTTGCAGAAGTACCACGAACGGACAAGGATGACCCGGTAACTAATTTAACAATCCTTTCTACTACTTGTGTGTGACATGGAATGTTGTTGAAGTCAATAATTTGTTTCTCGTGATCAGATTCTTTTGCTTCCTTTATAAACTGTTTTAGTTTGTCATCAGAAACATGCCTCGTCATAGGAGGTTCTGTTACTTTAATATCATTCCATTCAATCAAATCAACATAATCTTTGGCATCAAAGTTTATACGTGGAACTACATTCTTTCTGATGCCTCCTTCATTTTCCGCCCTTGCTTTTAGAATCCGGCGTAATCCAAGCTCTCTTACTTGATTGCGATCGTCTAATATCATACAAAGGAGGAGATTTTCAGAAGCGGCAAAGTATGCATTTCTTTGAATGACAGGGTCAATTACATTTTTAAGTGTCTGAGTGAGGTAACGTGAATAGCTTACAAGTTTCCACAAGTGCTTCGATCCACGGATACAAGATGGTTTCAGCTTTATGTTAAACCAAATTGGTGCATAAACTTGCAAAATGTAATCAGTATTCGGAGATTTTTTGCTGGAAATTCTGTTCCCACATACAAGCGAAGTATTCGGTTTGCTAATGTAAGCCATCGCGAATGACAAAATTTTCCTGGTTTTCTCATGGACAAATCAGAAGAGCACTTTCCAACAGAGATTGCATTATGCATTTCTAACAAATATTTTGGGTCCACACTTAAATCATCCTTAATTTCTAGTAATGGAATGTTATTTTCAATAGGTGAAAATTCAATCACTGGAAGTTTATAGTACTTTTCTAGTTGTTTACCTATTTCTCCTCCAAATTCATTTGGACCTTTAGTTTTTCCATCTAGGAAACAAAATAGGTGACGTATGGACAGTTCATTTAAATTATTGACTTCAACAACATTCCATGTCACACACAAATAGTAGAAAGGATTGGGGGCGCGGTAGCCCGGTTGGCAAGAGTAGCGGGCCAGTGATCTGAACGTCCCTGGTTCGAGGCTCGTCGCTGCAAATCTACCGCCGTGTTCACTAATGGTGGCTGGGGCACGTAAAATAGGGCGTGGCTACAATGTCCTCCATGTTCTCAAATTTACCTCTGGAGGTGCGGGGTCAAGTGTTCCGGTCTCGTCACTTGGCTCGGTTCAAAATTACGGGACCGGTCATTTAGCCAAGTCGGACTCCGACCCTTGCGGTGCTATTAAAAACCGGAGCCGCACCTTCATCGCCCATAGCCTTCGGGACTTGACCTGATGTAACATGTCGGTCAAGGGGCATCAGCTACAACAACAACAACAGAAAGGATTGTTAAATTAGTTACCGTGTCATCCTTGTCTGTTCGTGGTACTTCTGCAAGAGATGCATTGATAAAAACAAAAATACATTCTCAAAAGATAATGCCAAAATTTGAAACAATAAAACAATTCAATGTGTCAGTGAAATAAGTAATGGAAACCATGTGTGATTACTATGGACTTATGCTACTGTAAAATTAATATGATGAAAATCGCGAAATTCCACAAAATCAGTTGTTCTGTTATGGCATCTAAAAATTAGAAATATCTAGAATATGAGAGTTTTCTGTCAAAATATCATATTTTGAATATTTTATTTACAGGAAATATACAGTATTTTAATATACTATAAAAGAAATTATCAAAAAATACAAATATAATCACTTTTTCATAAAAATCCATTTTGAAGCCCTTTGCGGCCCTTGAAAATATTTTAGTAGAGCAAAAAGATTTTATATTCTTAATTTGAATTTTAAAAGACAACTTTTGAAAACTAGAGCATATTAAATTCCGAAAAAAAAATTTCGTTCCACCGTAATATCCGAGTGTCTTTTAAGTGCCTCGTCCTTAAGTGCCTTTATGTGTACTATTTTTATTGAGTAAAACGTATTATATAATCAGTTTAGGAGGTCACCTGAATAAAAAGAATGTTTAAATTACATATTTTGCTACTTTTTTGTACTACAAGTGTATTCAATTTCAAAATAATTGCGAAATTTGTCAAAAATTTAATAAAACCAAAAGTTTGCCCTTCTTGCGCTAACTGAAAACATGCACCAATTACGCTAATATTTAATTTCCGTCTTTATTTTGTTAAAAGGCAACTTTTGAAAACTAGAGCATATTGAAATTAAAAAAAAAGTTTTTTTCGTTCCACCCTAGTGTACATTATTCTTTTTCCATGGACAAACAATTTGTTTAGACCAAAATCTATTTTCTTTCCGTCTGAAGAACATTTTATGAGTGATATTTTCCTTTGGTATGCCTTTTTAGAGTTTAATTTTATTTATTCAATTCTATGTACACAATTGAATTGCATATGACAAAATTCTACCAAGCTATCAAGGAAAAGCTTCTAATTTTTCTCATAATTAATGGATAATCAAAGTAAGTCTTACCTTGTAGATGTGCAAGTCGAAGAAAAAAAATGAGATGGGAACAATGGTTGGTGCGTGGCGGAATGGAAAATTCTTTTTGTAAACTCTATGGGAAAATGGGCTAGAGCGATGTAAAGATTTGATTTATTACTAGCCAGCAAGTACGCGCTCGCCTATTTATTTACTTTTACTTTTATCTATTGAACACTAAGCTTTAAATTTTAAAAGATACCATCATCAGCATCATTATATTGTTTCTAGAAGGTGATTTTTGGTAGTACCATTTAAGTACCATTTTAAAGATTCATTTCTCCGCTTCTGATGAATTGTTAATTCAGAATGACACATTGTATTGTTTCTTTAAAAATCGAAGTGAAAATTTGACTTTTGGCCCTAAAGTTCTTTCCCTGGATGCGTCGAAACAGCACAGTCAAATATAGCGCACAAAGAGATTTTGTAACGTAAATATCACATTTTCCATGAGTTTGTGTCAATCTTAGCTTTTAATATTTTCTACAAATACGTTTTTACATGCGTACATATCTCATCTTCCCCTGTTTTGTGTTATGCTTCACCTCCAATATTGTGGCCAAAGACGATTTGCAATCGGTTTTGTATCATTCTTAAGCACCATGGTTATTTGACAAATGAACAATGACTACAAATGAACCGGTTCTTTTAACGTAGGATTACGTTCCTCAATAACCGTCCTGGGGAGAAAAAAAATTGTCCGGCGTCGCGAGTTATAATTTTGGCAGTTCACTGACCTTTTATATAGTAGTAGCAGTAAACAGTTAAACAGAAAAGTATCAAAATGCGTCAAAAAAGAAAAAAAAGAGGTAAGCAATGATAAGTAATCTTACGTTAATAACCCGCGGTAGTTTCGTTAGAAGAGACTACCTGAAATAATTTTTTTTCATCTTACTGAAAACCAACAACCTCGCTATAAAATTAATCGTATTTTATTCGCATGCGAAATTTTCGCATGGGCCACCTAGTATATATATAATATGTGTGCATGTATGTCTCAATATCTTTATCTATCTATCTATCTATCTATCTATCTATATATATATATATATATATATATATATATATATATATATATATATATATATCGTGAAACTTCTCTGTGGCGGCCAGTGATTATTCTGAAAAAAGGGGCCTTAGGGGCTCAATATCGAAAGAGGTTTCTTCCATAACAGAGTTCAGATTTTCCCATTCGACCATTGGAACGGTGTAAAACGAATTCAAGAATTCCGATAAAATATCGAACCTACGGTAACAGTGTAGTCGTCGGAAGACTGAGAATCACTTGAAGCGAAAGGACGGTAATATTGGCGCAAATAACATTGCAATTCAATGGTGGAGACATCTGCTAGCATCAGGGTGAGGACTGTACAACGTTCACAGCACGATTTGGGCTTTTGGGCTCGGGAACAGCGCCAGCGAACAGTGGAACACTGGAAACGAGTAGCCTAGTTTTGCTAGTCTCGTTATCAACTGATTCGGGAAGATGGAAGGGTCTCTGTGTGAGGAATACATAAATCGTTCAATCCAGCATGTCTACAAGGGACTGTACAGGCTGGCGGTCCCTTAGTGATTGTAAGGAGTGAGTAGAACTGGCACGAATGGGGACTCGTGATACGTATAGAACTTCTCTGACCGATGAACATTTTGTTAACATCATTTCAGATGAGTTACAGCCATTCATGTCATGTATTCACTCTCATGGGTTTGGGCGTCCTCCAACCACATACATCCACAGCCACTAAATTATAGTTTCAGGAACACTCATCTGAGTTTTGGAGCATGAAATGGCCACTTTGTCCACCAGATCTCAACGTTATTGAAAATGTCTCAATTTCCATGCAATGTTCCGTTCAAAGTAGTAACCCACTATCTAGGATTATTACAGAATTGTGGACCATTATTCAGGAGACATGGTGTACTTTGTCCACAGACTTAAACTCCAAAACTCTAAAAAGGTTTGACCAGTAGTGTTTTCTACAGTTTTACGAGCTAGAAGTAGGCCTACCAGGTATTAGACAGATGCGCCAGTTTTTCTGGCACTTCAGTGCATATATATATATGTAATGAAATTAACGAAGAAGCAATGAATATCAGGAACGCAATGAATATCATGAATATCAGGAACGGCGGATTCGTAGTGTTTCGGATAATCCGAGGGTTAGTCGTGACGGAGCATGAGACAAGGCATGGAGACTTTTCTGATTGACAAGTCTCTATTCAGTCATATCAAAGTCTTTATTGGTTGGCACAATCGCTGGACAGTTTATAATTCTTAAACATTCGGGCGACACATAATTCTCTGAAGATACAGTTTCACAAATTACTTATTCCGGAGTCTGCCGGAACACACATAATGGGCAAAAAACCCGCAGCGCAAATTACTGCATGTTATTAGGACCACATCAGACACACAAAAGAGCCAAAAGGACGCCCGCTCGCGCGTGATGTACGAGCGCGTTAAAACTTTTAATTGGCTAGTTAAAAACATCTGACCTCGCACGTCATATGAGGTGATTTTGCATCGGACGTCTTCGAATTTTCTGGAACCTTACGTCACACTGCTTTTAAAAACAATTCTAGCTTCTACTAGTGGACTAGGGGAAAATATAACCGGTTACTTTGGTTATCGTTAGATCAGAATTTGGATTAAGGGGCGATACTTTATTGAGATAAAATGGGAGAATTTCGAATAGGCGTTTTATTAATGAAAGTGAAATGTTACTGTTTCATGTATATATATATATGTGTGTGTGTGTACACGAGGGTCTGAAAAGTTTCCGACCATGAAGCTGGCAGCACTTGTCAACAAAAGCTAGGGAATGTGTTTACGCATCCTTTGACTGGTACTCATCAAAATTTTTCAGCCATTTTGGACTCGCAGTTGTTGTTTGTCAATCGCTTGAGTGAGTCAATGCGAGTGATTTTGTGAAAATGGAAAAAATCGAGTATCGAGCTGTCATTAAATATTTGGTTTTGAAAGGCTATATGCCTACGGAAATCAAAGATAAGTTGACACTGTGTACGGGGACTCTGCATCATCATTTACCATCGTGAAATTTTGGGCAGCTGAATTTAAAAGTGGCCGTACCAACTTGGGAGACGATGAACGTTCGGGACGTCCAAAAACTGCAACCACTGACGATAACAAGTTCACCAAATGGTGCTAGACAACCATCGAATTAGAGAGATAGCAGAGGCTATGAATATGTCCAAAGAACGTGCTTGTCACATATTGAATCAAGATTTAGACAAGAGAAAACTGTCCGCGCGTTGGGTGCCGCGTTTGCTCACTTTGGACCAAAAACGTGTTCGAATGAACATTTCCAATGCTCTGTTGGGGCAGTTTTGGCGCAATAAATCAGAGTTTTTGCGCCGATTAATTACTGTAAATGAAATTTGGACACACCATTATACTCCAGAAACAAAAATGCAGTCAAAGCAGTGAGCTACGAAGGGGGAATCGGCTCCAAAAAAAAAGGCAAAAGCTGTTCCTTCAGCTGGGAAAGTGATGGCGACTGTTTTTTGGGATAGTCATGGAGTTATCTTAATCGATTATATTAAAAAAGGAACAACAATTACAGGAGCATACTACGCATCATTACTTGACAAGCTGAAGGAAAAAATTGAGGAAAAACGGCCAATTTGCAGGAAAAAAATTGTTTCACCAAGACGCCGTCTCACACCTCAGCGGTTGCCATGGCGAAAATCCACGAATTATGATTTGAACTGCTTGAGCACTGTCCTTACTCACTAGATCTAGCCCCAAGCGACTTTTTTTTATTTGTTTCCCAAGTGTAAGTTGCGCCTGGAGGACAGAGATTTTCGTCGAATGAGGAGCCCATCACCTTTATAAACAACTATTTTGCAGAGAAAGACGCCGAATACTATTTGGATGGGTTAAAGAGATGGGAGTATCGCTGGGGGAAGTATAAAACACAAAATAGTCAACCACTAAATATCGAATTTGATCATTTCAAAAAACATAATTTTGAAAATATAATTATTTCCATTGTTGATATTATTAAATCACCCTCTGATAGGTTATTTTATGAAACTATATATATGCAAAATCATAAAACTATTTTTCCATATGGCCTTAATCAAATTTATAAACAGAAAAATATTGTTAAGTTCAATTTTACTGATGTGTCAGCTATTCCTATTTACCCGCAACTTATCGAAGAAACTAAGACAGCAAAAAGAACTAAAAGAGGTAAAAACAATAATAAAAGTAAGACTTTTGAATGTAACTTTTATAAAAATGCTTTATTAAAATTTCAGGAAAGGTTTATTAATGATTATCAATATAAAAAATTTAAAGCTTGGATATTCTCTATCGCTGAAAATGATATCATTAAGCTTTATCAACTATTTTTAAGTACTAAACTAAAGAATTATCATTTTCAGCATCTGGTATATAATTTACTATTAACACGAGCTAATCATTTAAAAATAAACTTATTTAAAAAATTTAACATTGCAAATAATACTTATTGTGTACTTAACTTTACCAAACCTAAATTAAATAATATAAATTTCAATAGTATTTTTGATAAACTACATGATATGTTTCCTGTAAAAGAATTAAAAATTAAACGTGCCTTTAAATATACACTGCCTATGGGTAGACGTATATTTAACTATAATCAGGTATAAAATTTTTTTTCTCAATCTATCAATTTAAATTGCTTATGCCATCTGCCCAAATACAATAGTTATGTTGACACAGCACATGGTCATGTAATAACAGGCAATTTGGAACTAGTTGATAATTTAGCACTGCGTGAGTTGATGAATTTAGGAACTAAATATAGATTACCTAGTACTTTTAATAATAAAAAAATTATAAGTTTCTTAAATGCTGATTTGAATAAATTTATATAAAAAATAGCTATTAATTATTCTATCCCAACAGAAGCCTTCAATCATTGGAAAATTAATTTTCTTAAGCTTGTACATTCTAAACTACCTATTAATAGTAATTTTATTAATATTTCCTATAAACACTTAACAGAAGCTATAAAAAACTTACAAGAATATTTTATAATAACTTATGTAGATAAAGCAATCAACAACTATGCAATTATTTGTAAAAAAATATTTTGCCATATGTTTAAAAAAACAGCTAGACAATAGTGATCTTTTTCAGCCTTTAAGAGAAACTACCTGTATAATTATTAAGAAAATTATTGTAAAATATAAACTTCTAGGTATAACACCAGTTAACTAACACTTTCCGTATATCACTTTAGTTCCTAAATTTTATAAAACACCTATTGCTTTTAGAGCAGTAACCTGTGAACACAACACTTATGCTACTAAAGCAAGTGTAATATTATTAAATTGCCTTATATTAATCTATAAAACAATAACTTCTGGTGTTTGTGGTATAATTGATAATAGCTTGAGAGTCTAATTAGAAAACTACAAACATTAGATAATTGTAAATCAATTGTCACTTTTGATTTTAAAGATTTATTCAATAATATCAATATAAATGATTTAAATAGAGTAATAATAAAGTTAGTACAAAATAATATTCAATACTTAAGCAAAGATATTAATTTTTTTCATTTCAATAGGCTCTTAGATTTTGTTACTAAACATAATTATATTATACACAATAATAGTATATACTTACAGACTAAAGGTGTACCACAAGGTGGAAATGCTTCTAGTATGCTAGCCAATTTATTACTTACATTAATTTGAAGTTGATAATATAAATAATATTGATAATAGCAGTTACAAAATATTTAGATATATTGATGATATAATTGTAATTAATAAAAGTAATAATCATATAGCCTTAAATTTTTACCCTCATAATCTGGAACTAATACAAAGTAGCCAAAATAATATTAATGTAAACATTTAGATATTAACACTAAATTAAATTCAAATTGCAATTATACATTTGAGTTATATGATAAAAGATCAGATTATGATTTTAATATAGTTAAATTTCAAAATTACCTAACTTGTTTACATAAATCTGTTTTTAAAAACATTATTGTAAATCAGCTAGTACGTATAAATAGGCTTTGTTCTAAAGACTATAGGAATAAGCATATTTTAGACTTGTTAGATGTTCTAAAACGTAATTATTACTCCGATAGTCTTTCCAAGCACATAATTGGTTGTTTTATATTTAATGAATAGCGGTTCTTTTGCAATTAATTAGTAATACAAACTAATAAGATTAATAAGAGAAAATAACTACTAAAAATTAAAATAATTGAATAATAAATAAATTCGTAAGTAAAAACAATATTAAATAATAAATAATAAAAATAACTCTTAGTCATAATAAAAAAATAATTTAATTTAGGTATATTTGTCCTATAACACAGTCTCCTTAGTAAGTCTGCTTCTGTGTTTCCATTTGCTCCATGGTTGCAAGTTTTATGGCGTAAGTCTTCTTGCGGTTTCCTATTCTTAACTTCCACTTTGTATAGCGCTAGGCTTGGCGTTCTTTGATTAAGTAACTAGTTATTCAATTCTTCTGTTTCTAATGGATTGTATGGTGTCTAAGTATGCTTACTGTTTAGATCATACTTATCAGAAACAATCCATTGGTTTTTAGACAGTATCGGCACCGCTGATGACGAGATGCTATCTAAAACATATTCAATACTTATCTTTTCATGTTTTTAGTTCCTGGCTGCAAGTAGCTTTAGAGCTCATACTGGTTTTTCACTTTCAGCTTTGTCTTATATATATATATATATATATATATATATATATATATATATATATATATATATATACATACAGGGTGTTTCAAAAAACCTTGAAACATTTTAAAAAATTATAGAAAAAGAAGTATACAAGGTAAGAACTGGAAAATAATAGATGTGTTTCCGTATGTATTAGAGTTTTTTCCTGTGTCAAAAAAAAAATTGAACAGGTGGCGCTAGTTGTTCCGTGAACGCGGATGTTGTAACGTACCTACTCCATCAAAGAAAGCAAAGTGTTGGCTGGTAATGCAAAACGGAATCTGTTACGCAAGTACAACGAAATTTGGAAAAGATCCTCTAAGTCGTGACAACATCTTAGCTTATTATAAATAGTTTCTGGAAACGGGAAGTGCCCTTGATAATCCGTTGTAGTGTTGAAGAACTCAAGAGACACATAATTGCTGCAATTTCAGGTATTACGGAATCCATTTGGGAACGCACATAAACTAATATTGATTACCAACTAGGTGTTCTCCGTGCCACAAAAGTTGCACTTATTGAAATTCATTGACGATACTAAAAAAGAATAAACTATAATTTATAAGGTAACACATATGCGAATTTCTTTTTCTTACCTTCAGTACTTTTTTTGGTATGAATTTTTCAAAATGTGTCAAGGTTTTTTGAGACACCCTGTGGATGCATACATACATACATACATACATATATATATATATATATATATATATATATATATATATATATATATATATATATATATATATATATATATATTATATATATATTATATATATATATTATATATATATACTATATACATATATATATATATATATATATATTATATATATATTATATATATATACTATATACATATATATATATATATATATATATATATATATATATATATATATATATTATATATATATATTATATATATATACTATATACATATATATATATATATATATACAGTCGAACCTCCATATATCGAACTTCCATATATCGAAATTTTCTATATATCGAACTCTTAGCAAATCTCCATGTTCATTACATAGAAAAACTGTTTCTATATATCGAAAAAATCTCTATATATCGAAATTTTTTTCACGACATATTGGGAGATTTTATTCCACTTTAGAATGAAATCTCCCAATTTTTGGCGTTTGAACCAATACGTCGTGGACTTCAATTCGTGGAAAATGTCCCTGATGAAGTTTTTAGTGGACTGAATAAATGCGAACATTTCTTTGATGAACTTTCCGCAAAACTGGCTGTTCAGCAAGATATTTTTAGTTTTTTAAAAGAATGTAACTGTGATCCTTGTAACCACTGTCTGGATTATTGTTTTTTTAAGGTATGTAGTACTCAATAAATCTTTAATATTAATTCATTTTTTAGTTATTAACTTTCATTTAGTGTGATTCGCATATAAATTAGAAATGGAGTTTCGTATACGAAAATTAGCTTTAATTTTAAAGTTTTAGGAGAATTATGATAAAACTAAGATCAATTCTATATATCGAAATTTCTATATATCGAATTTTTTTCCAGAATTTTGCTACTTCGATATATGGAGGTTCGACTGTATATATATACACAGTGGGATCTCGATCGATCGTTCGCCGAACGATAGTTTTCCCGTATGCATCGTTTATTTCGCCAAGTCCCGAATAAATTCCATAGAAAACGAGCAAAAACAGACCGCATGGATCGTTCCTCGATCCATCGTTTTCCCGCAACATTCGTTCAGAATATCGCAGCTTTATATTAATTTATCGGATCGATCTTTTTTCATAATAACTGAACCTGGAATATAAATGTCTGGATTGAACTAGAATTACTCTCTAATTAGACAATGAGCAGAACATTTGAGATGTACGGTCTCGTATATTTGTTGTCTCATGTCTAGCCTGGTTTCGCGTAATCGTACCACTCCCATTATTTGTTCGTCGTTGGTGTCCTTTAATTCTTTGGCCCCTGGGGTATCCTATTTTCGGAAACTCATTCCAAATTCTCCGACTATTCAACATTTCTGTTCTTATCAGCAATGGCTCACAGTTAGCCGACCTGAGCGGTTCCTGCTGTCCTCTGGCTTTTGTCTTGGCTTTGGGTTGGAGGCACCCTGGTGTTTGGTCTAGGGCCTAGGGTGTGAAAAGTTTTTGATTGCTGCAGTTCTACACTGGCCGGTGAGTGTTTCACCCGAAAGCAGAACTTCCTGGTGGACTTATGTCGGACCCCATCCAGTGCAATGGAATGGTTCTAGTTACAAACGATTCACGGATACCGCTTCTTTATACTCTCACACAATAACCGATACCGAAAGGAATGCAATTTGCAACACAGAAAAAATATTATTTACTTGTGGAGAGGAAACCGCCCAAAAAACAAACGAATATTAAATACTTTTACTTGAAAATTCCTGTGTATCTAAAATATAAACAATAGAAATAAACAAAAATTTAAATTCATTTAAGTCAAGCATAGACTGCTAAATCACATTAACATAAAACATATCCTGCAAAGAAAACATTTTCAATAGAGGATAGCGCAGAAGCTTCATATCCCCATAATGAAAAAAACAAATAAATAATCCAACAGAGATAAATAAAAATAATACGAATATAGACAAGAAACAAACAGAAATCAAGCACTCTGGGCATCCACGCACCAACGGCAAGATTCTGTATAAGTTACGGAACTGAACCATAAAACAACAGAGGTAACCGACAGGTCTCGTCATCATGGAGCCTAACCATATCAGTTACCTCAAGGGGAACTTTCTGAATAGGATGCAGGTAAGCCCAAAAAACATCCCAAGGCTCCAAGTCCCCCAAGGAAGCAATAAGTCAAAAAGAAAATGAAAAGACAAACACAACTTACAGTATGGGCTCAACGCACCTTACATGCAAGTACACAAAATCCTAATGCAAAATAAAAGATGCGTACACACCCCAATTCCGTAAGTGACGGTTATGGCGAAACAGCAGCCAATTCTATCCTAAAAGTTACGTCATTGTAACATTACTATAGCGCTACCCCGTATTACAGCTTAACCAAATGAAAACACAAATACAATTCTAAACATCTTTAAAAATTCCTGAGTCTAAATGCCATTTTTTAAAAACTTTTAAATTGCCGAAATTTTTAGGGAAATCGCTTTTTCTTAAGTTTTCCTCGAAAATGCTACATGCCTCCAAAAAATCCCCAGCGTTGTTACATATGTTTTTTATTCTGTAAAGTTGTGAGTAAAAAAAATATTATAATAAATTTTATAGTTTAAATTGCTATGGAAATTGGTAAACGTAATAACCTCGAAGTTAAAATCTAACCTTTTATCATATATCCCTATTTTTATTTCTCTATTTTGAATTTTAATTTTTAAATCCAGATATGTCGCACAAAGATTATTATCGTTAGTCCGGTTTAAAGTTAGTTCCTTTGGGTAGATTTGATTAAGAAATTCCAAATCGTTGCAGTTAAAAATTATAAGGTCATCAATATATCTAAATCCGGTAACATTATTTGAGTTAAGAAATTTAGTTTCGTAAAAATGTAAGAATAGGATGGCAAATGCACTAGAATAGCTATTTCCCATAAGTATACCCTTTATCTGTTTAAAGAAACATAAGCCATTAAAGAGGTAGTTTTCAAAAATATTAAATTTACATAAATCATTCCAGTCACATTTTAATATTATAGTACTATCTAAATAAGCATCATAAATTTCTGAACAGATAATCATTAAATTATCATGCGGAATACTGGTAAACAGGTTTTCAAAATCAAACGTGTATATGCTATCCGGCACTTATACAGAATCTTGCCGTTGGTGCGTGGATGCCCAGAGTGCTTGATTTCTGTTTGTTTCTTGTCTATATTCGTATTATTTTTATTTATCTCTGTTGGATTATTTATTCCTGTGTATCTACGTATATTTCTTTTTTTATTATTATTATCTTGGATTTCAGTACAACTTTGCAATTTTATCTTCCATTACACTACAGGTATGTATGCATTTTTGTATGTGAGTAAATATATTTTAGGGATATCAAACTTTAAGGAATGTTAATACTTTTTTGTATGTTTCCGCATCTATCGTTTTCCCGCATCCATCGTTTAGTTTAGTCGGTTTTTTCGGAAACGATAGATCGAGATTCCACTGTATATATATATATATATATATATATATATATATATATATATATATATATATATATATATATATATATATGTGTGTGTGTGTGTGTGTGTGTGCAAAAAGTTCTGTTTCATAATTTGTCTGGTTTTAATATGAACGCGCATTTATTAACGCTGCCTGAAGAGCGGCGTTAATAACTGCGACCGACGTGAAAACACACACATATATTTCGGCGATATTCACTTTCACCGACCTCTCCATCCCGCGCACACCCCCGCCTTGGCACGAAAACCCTTGGCGACATTTCCACAAACTCGGCAGGGTTGCCCCTTCCGTTGCGTAACTGTTCCACAACAACCGCCACCCACCACCCCGAAATCTTCGCCGTGAAAACATCGCGCCAGGGAGCGGAGAGAGAGAGCTCGTATTATCCGGGGGTGTTTACTGAGGAGGAAGGAGAGAGAGGAAAAAAAACCCGGATACAACAAACTTGTGTGTGTGTCCATCCCGCTCTGAAACCGTCCCGGATATCCAGGTATGGAAGAATGCGTTGCCAGCTAGGAATTTCGGAAACATCCGGGGATATGTGTGTGTGTGAATGACAGGTTTCTGTTCTCGTTCGTCGGACCCCCTCGGTGACGATTTTTCGTGGAAGAGGTCGTGGAACGTCCCCGGCAGCCGACTCCATTGGTGGTGTCAATATCTGCAGACGACGTACCATATGATAATGTGCCATATCACATCTCCAGCAGCGTATTAAGTAAAACTCCGTTTTTTATTTAATATATATAAACCATATCAGTTAAGTAATAGTGAAGTGAAATAGTTAATAGTTTATAGTTAAAAATAATTATTTACCCGGATTTTAAAGAAAAATATATCGATATATTCTCAAGATATCAAATTATCCGAGGAAGTAGTCAGACTATCTATTCAGCCAAGTAACAGCAGAATTTTAATCCTAAAATAGTGCAAAATAGAATTTCGAAGCTTTTCTATTCGTCTTGGTTTTAAATAAATATATATTGTTATATTCTAAGTAGACAGAAGTTTATAAATCTTAAAGTTACATAAAGGAATTTAGCGTCATTTTAACTCTATTAAAAAGCGTATTTTAATCCAGTTCTAAATAGTTTAAAGTGTAGAACAGTTTGTTAAACTGATAGATTGAATAACTAGACATTAATATTCCGAACTATTACGATACTATTTATAGACAATACTGAGAGAGAGTAGACAGTTATACTTCAATATTATCCTAAACTCATACTTCGAGAGATATTTTACACGTCTGTCTCGACCTTGTCCAACAAGTCATTTCAGTGTGTGTTGCAGACTTGCAGTGGATTATAAAGTGAAGTGTTTTCGGACATTCAGTGGAAAAATTGTTGAAACAGTTAATCACAACTGCCAGCGATAGTTTTTGCTTGTCCAAGTTCGACCATATGCAACGAGTTATGTTAAAGAGTGGTGCGGACTGAGGTCTGAATACCCCATAGTCATAGAGTGTATTATGAAGCCAAGTGTTTACTAACATTCCAATAGTCGAATTAGTTAATTACAACAGCCATAAACAATTTAATTTTTAAATTAAAATCCGTCAACCACCAGTTTTTTCCTTGTTGGAGTTCTTAGATTCGACCATATGTGGAGAAGTATTGCAAAGAGTAGCGAAGACTGGAGACTGATGACCCCACAATCTTCAAGTGGATTATGAAACCAAGGGTTTACTAACATTCCGATACTCGAATTTGTTAGTCGTAACCGCCAGTAATAGTTGTCGAAGTTCATCACCGACAAGCGACCTCCTGCCAAATTGCTCCGTTGCCAGGCGATGAGGGGTTGAGTCCGACTCATCCGCGATGACTCAGTTTGTGAGTCACATTCCCGTGGACATCGCCGCTGGGGTCTGCCGGAGCCCCAGGCTGCGCCATTACGAATTCCCACCACCCCACCACCACACGCACCACCAGCACCATCACCACCAGCATCACAAAAAAGTAAGTTCTCCTACCCTATTTTTCGATTATTTGTTCTGTTGGATTAAATTTCTAAGGCAGCATATTGAAAAGTCCGCTAATATAAACGTATAAATATGTTTTTGTATATATATATATGTATGTTTATATCTAACTGTATGTACATGTGTGTGTAAATTAATATAAACAAACATACATACATATATATATATATATATATATATATATATATATATATATATATATATATATATATATATATATATATATATATATATATATATATATATTTATATATATATATATATATATATATATATATATATATATATTTATTTATATATATGTATTATATATATATATATATATATATATATATATATATATATATATATTTATTTATATATATATATATATATATATATATATATATATATATATATATATATATATATATATATATATATATATTTATTTATATATATATATATATATATATATATATATATATATATATATATATATATATATATATATATATTTATGGTTAGTAAAGGTTAAAGTAATTATATATCGTCAAGCCCATTGACTTGTGAGTCAATACTATGTATGTGTATACCGGATCAGACACGATAAGTGGACGTGTGTGGGCTCGAAATCAACATCGAAATGTTTTGTGAATTTTGTTTACTAAAGAGACGAGAGCGTGAAGATAGTTTTCATAATTTTAAAGGTGTTTGTCGGTTTGTTATAAAATTTAACCCGCAGTTGTCATGTAATGAAATATGTGAAAATAGCTTCATAATGAGGTTACTGCTACATCACCAAGCTCATCCTAAACCTCACACGCATAGTATATATATATATATATATATATATATATATATATATATATATATATATATATAGCTAGCTAATTTATACTTATATTATTTTGAAATTAATAATATAGAAAATAGCAATTACAATATATTTAGATATATAGATGATATAATAGTAATAAATAAAAGTAATAACCCTATAGACTTAAATTTTTACCCTCCAAATTTGGAACTAATTAAAAGTAGCCATGATAATATTAATGTAAACTTTCTAGATATCAATATTAAATTAAGTACTAACAATAAATTAACTTATGACTTATACGACAAAAGATCTGAATATAATTTTAATATTGTTAAATTTCAAAATTATCTAACCTGTTTACATAAATCTGTTTTTAATAACATTATTGTAAATCAGTTAGTTCGTATAAATAGGCTATGTTCTAAAGACAATAGGATTAAGCATATTATAGACTTGAAAGCTGTGCTAACTAGTAATAATTACCCAGTTAGTCTATCCAAAAACATAATTGGTTGTTTTTGTTTTAATGAATAGTTTGTTCTGTTGCATTAATAAGTTAAACATAAATAGGTTAAAATAAAAATAATAACTACTAAAAACAAAAATAAAAACATAAGAATAATAAAAATAATTAACTAATAGTAGTAACAATAATAAAACTAAATAAATAATGGAATAATAGTCTTATAATAAGTTACCTAAGTAAGTCTGTAAATGAGTATCCACTACCTCAATGGTTGCAAGTTATGACGTCAGTCATCTTGCGGTTACAAGTTCTTAACTTCCACTCTGGCTGGCGCCAGGTTTGGTGTTCTTTACTTTGTTAAGTACTTTAATACAAATTCATTTATTATTCAATACTTCTGTTAATAATGGATTGTACGGTGTCTGAGTGTGTTTATTTAATAGATCATACTCATCAGAAACAATCCATTGGTTTTTAGACAGTATTGACACCGCTGATGAAGAAATGCTGTCAAAAACCGTATTCATACTTATCTTTACATGTTGGATGTTCCTGGCTTCATGTAGCTTTAGAGCTATTACTGGTTTTCTCTTTCATCTTATTCTTATTTATATATATATATATATATATATATATATATTAAAATGCAAATATATATATGCGTATTTATGTATGTATGATTGTATATATGTGTGTCCAGTATATATATATATATATATATATATATATATACATTCACCTAAGGGCTGTACAAAAAGTCCATTAAAAGAACGAAAGACCACCTATCCAATTTGCCGGACACGAACATCCTGTATTGTTTCGACCCCATTGCCATAAAACGTGTGGCTCTACCACTCCGACAACAAGTGACCCGAATTCTGAACAATTCTGAAACCACGAAAAACAAAACAAAACAAAATAAAGCGAGAAAGAATTAAAAAAACCCCACCTCGTTAGAGTTCGTGGAGTATCTCCCCACTGGACACACTAAATGGCTCCGATGGCATCCTTCCAAACACTTAACTCATTTGTCGGAGTATTTTCGACTCGTGCGTGGAATGCCGAAGCAGTTGTATTTTTTAATCGTAACGAAACATATTTTTATATAAAAGAAAATCAAGCCAGTTACTTACACACACACTCACACACACACACACACACACACATATATATATATATGTGTGTGTGTGTGTGTGTATTTATATATATATATATGTATTATATATATATGTGTATTATATATATATATGTGTATTTATATATATATGTGTATTATATATATATATATATATATATATGTATTTATATATATATATATGTGTATTTATATATATATATATATGTATATATATATATATGTATTTATATATATATATATGTATATATATATAAAATATGTACATACATACATACATTCATACATACAGGGTTGTATGAATGTATGTAAATAATAGAAACACCTTGCAGAAGCAGGTTTTACACTCCTAATAGGGTACTGGAGCACTTTTGGTATTTTACACTACTTGAAGCCTCCTTAGTGACGGACGATAGTCGAATGACTAGGGAGCTGGCTTTCGGTATAAAGTCTGCGGGTTCGAGTACAACTATTGGCATGGAGGTTTGTAGCCGTTCGGAAACGACTTTAAGCTGTAGATACTGGTCTAATTAGCCCTCGTGTAGCAAAAAAATGACCGTAGAGCTCTCAACCAAAGCAAAACAACCTCCTTAGAATAGACGCACAGAATTCCTGAATGGTGGTAAGTTTGCATGTTGCTCATTCTTCAGGGAGTAACTGCCCAAGTTCCTTCAGAGATGCTGGGGGCGGTTTAATGGTATCCGATTCTGCTTTCCAGTTGCAGACCTCAGTGACTCGAAGAAGTTTAAATCTGGCGATTGCTTAGTCCAGGGAAGGTGTCCATCTTCATCATCGTGGGTTCTTCGAACCATGATTTAGCAGTTCCAGCTCTGTGAATAGGGGCGCTATCATCCTGAAAGTTGAAATCTTCTACCGGAAACAATGTCGACGCCCCTGAAAGGACATCGTCGCCCAAAACAGTAAAATCGCCACTGCTAGTTATCCTTCCTCTTAGAGTTGATAATGAGACCTGCTGAAGACCACACTATGACCTCCGAAAGCATGACAGAACCTCAACTAAGATTTACTGTTGGAAGGAGACAGTTCGGGTTTTAAGCTTCCGCTGGTTTTCTCCCCACGTGAACACGTCCTGAGGTGTGAAGGTTGATTTATCTGAAAGTAATACAGGTTTCTATTGACTGGCACTCCACGTCTTGTGTTCCTTGCACCACTGTAGTCTACGTTTTGCATTCATCTGGGACACAAGGAGCTTTGGTAAAACGACTATTGAGTAAATATTTAACTTATACAGTTCCCATCTCAATGTATGAGTCGAGACTGGGTTCTGTACTTTCATATTAAGTACACCAGTCACCTTTGTCCCAGTGGTCTTTCTGTTTGCGATAAAAATCGCCTTTAATGTCGTCCTTTCTCTTTCAGTGAGAATCGTTTTTTTCCGCAATTGTGTCTCGCTGACAAGTGTTACCCCCAACTTTGTACGCTGACATGAAGTTAGACACAATACCTCTCACTATCCCCAATAACTTTGCAACTGAGGTTGCCGAAACACCAAATAGGTACACACCTACCATTTGCCCGTTTTGTTAATGTTTCAGGTGGCTAATTTTGCTTCCACCTTGAGCTAATGTTTGCGAAGCACTGTTTAAAATGCAATCAAACACAGCCTTGAGAACATAAGCTAAGCGATTTCTCAAAAAAAAAAAAAAAAAAAAAAAAAAAAAAAAAAAAAAAAAAACAACTTGTGGCTATTTGTGCAATTAGCTCTTTTTTTCTCTTTTTTTGTTTGTTTGTTGTTGTTACTAATGCCCCATGGCCGAAAGTATTCCAGACCAAGTCCATATAGGTTAGAGGGCCGAGGGAGCAATTAGCTCTTTAATCAGGAGGAACGAAAGTCACTTTTTTAAGAGTAGTGCTTCAATTATTTTGGACAACCTCTGATTATACGCGCGGGCGCACACACACACACACACACACACACACACACACACATATATATATATATATATATATATATATATATATATATATATATATATATATATAAGGGTGACCCATATGAGAGTGAGACTTTGTTATAGCGTCATAACCCAGAACTTTGCGCTTTCGCCAGTAGATGACGTTGTATGTTACGAAACAAAGCTCGTATCGTCAGAAAGTGTTAGCGTGTTGTTTGAACGGGTTCACTACATGCGGTCGTAACATGGATTCGTCCAAACAGGCCCAGCGAGCGGTTTGTCGACAGAAGGTGTTAGTGAAGCCGAAATGTATTGACGTAATAGAGATGTGTCTAGGCATGAGTGTCTGCATGAATGCACGTGTGTCTCACAGTGTACAGTACTCAGATGGTTTTGGAACCTTCGTAATGGACGTGTGATCACGGGACAAGCTGAGTTCTGCTCAAGCACACTTGGCCATCGCCATGGAATCGACTTCCATGGAGGAGATTTGCTGTGGCGCCTCCGCTGGGATGTTCTCGTCGTCCCCTGTTATATATATATATATATATATATATATATATATATATATATATATATATATATATATATGTGTGTGTGTGTGTGTGTGTGTTATATATCGTTCATGTTTGAATGGTTCATCCATCTGAAAAATTTCCCACACCCCGACTCGTTTTCCGTCAGATCATACCTCAATGAAAACGATTCATTTCGTCGATTAATCTGAATGATTCGTTCGTTTAAATATTTTCTCGCAATCCAGCTCCTTTTCCGTCGGATCATACCTCAATGAAAATGATTCGTTTCGTCGTTTAAGCTGAATGATTCGTTCCTTTAAACATTCTCCCGCAATCCAGCTCTTTTTCCGTCAGATTATACCTCAATGAAAATGATTCGTTTCGTCGTTTAATCTGAATGATTCGTTCCTTTACACAATTTCTCACAACCCATTTTTCGTCAGCTCATACTTGGCACGATATTATTTATTTAAAGGTCATTCTCTGTCAGTTAAAGAGGGCGTATTTTTTTTCTCTGGGCTCTCCAAGCACTCCCGCTCCGATGCAAAGTCGGAGCCGTGTAGAGAGACACGGTTCGATGTAAAGTAGGGCGTGCCCTACACCACGGGGAATTCCGGATCGTTTCTCTTTTGGAGCGGAGATGATTTTTCCAACCTCGATCTCGCAGTTTACAGAGATAATGACCGTCGTTAAAGGGTGCTGTTCATTCACTATCGCGTCGTGTACTAAGGAAAACCTGTTACGCAGTAGAAAATGGTTTATAGGAAGCAAAGAACTTAAAATGGTCTAACACATGGGCTCTCGACCTTTTTGAGTGCCTTGTACCCCCTTTGATAATCAAGGGAAAATTGTGGACCCCTTCTTCTGATCATAAAAACTTTGTTTTGTACCTTCACACACACACACACACACACACACACACACTATATATATATATATATATATATATATATATATTCATACTCACACACACACACACACACACAAACACACACATACATACACATACATACATACATACACCGTAGAGCTGCTGGAAAAGGTGAACTCCGTTAAAAGAACGAACAAAAACCTATCCGATTGGTCTGATAGGAGCACACTGTAGTTACAATCCCGGATACGTACTGTACGTACTCGTGTTTCTTTCTTGAAGCATTCAAAAAGTTTCTGATATCATTTTGATCTGTCAATGTCAGACGACATTTTTTGCCGTACAAAACGCAACCTCAAACAAAACCGTATCAAACAAGACACGACTCTAATTCTATTTCATGATGGTAGGTTTGCAAGAAGTTGAAAGCAATGAAGAGGACTTTTCATAAATAAAAGAGAAAAAGGTATGGAAGCAGGCAACTAAATCAGGGTTCGCACTCATTTTCCAAAATCAAGAATAAGGATTTTTTAAGGACCCGTAGTAGCCTTTTTGTGGACCTCAAACATGATTTAAAATGGGTTTAATGTCCAAAGTTTAGACTTCTGAAAATATTGGAGTTTTAAGATCCTATATGACTCTATGATAGCTTTTATATCAGCACCATAAGGCAAGCGCTCTACAGAATCTTGCCTTATGGTGCGTATAGCCCTGAGTGCTTGATTTCTGTTTATTTTTTGTCTACATTTTTCCTATAATTATCTAGCTCTGTTGGAATATTAAATTTTAGTTATATTTGTCCGTTTTCAATGAGTATTTGTTGCAACTGCGCAATCTTTCATTGAAAAGTTAAAAGTTTTCAACGCTAGGGTAGGTTTTCAGTTAATGTGTTCGGCAGTCTATGCCTGCTTTATAAATTTTTAGTTTGTGTTGAATTGTTTACATTATTATACTTCTATATCAGCCTAATCTACATATATAAAAGGCAAATAGCAGTGACTGACTGACTAATCACTGAATCTCCGGAAACGTAAGTCTTAGGAAGTGGAAATTTTGTTGGGTGGTTCCTTTTAGGCCCTAGATGCTCACTAAGAAATCTCTTTTTTTTAATTCAAATTTTAAGTGGGTTAATAGGGGCTTTATCTACAAAAAAATCATACAGACTGTATCTCTGGAACCACAAGGCCTAGGAACCTGAAATTTTGAATAGTGGTTACTATTAATCCCTAGGTGCACACTAAGAAATCTTTTTTTCAACTACAACTTTTAAGCTGTTAATAAAGCCCCTTCCCCCCTCCGTAATTCCACTACGTTTGGAATTATAGGGCCAAAGAAGCTCACTAAAACTCAAACTTTAAGCGGGTTTAAAGAAGATTTTACCCCCAAAATAAAACACTGACTGGCTGATCATTCTATCTCTGGTACCATAAGACCTAGGACTCTGAAAGTTTTCTAGATGGCTCCTATTAGAACCAAGGGGCTTACTAAGAAATATTTTTAAAAATTCAAATTTTAAGGGGGTTTAAAGAGGCTTAAACCCCCAAAATAATTCACTGACAGACTGATCTCTGGAACCATAAGCCTTAGGAAGCTAGAATTTTGCGTAGTTTATAAGGCGCTAGGTGCTCACTAAAAATCTTTTTCAGAAAACACCGACTGACTGATCACTATGTCAGAAGGTCCAGGCAGCTGAAACATTACCTTGTGGTTCCTGTAATGCCCCAGCTGTTCACACAGAAAGATTTTTTCTTTAAATCAACTTTTAAAGGGGTTAAAATAGAGGCTTAAATTCCCCAAATTAAAATTTAAAAACAATCTAAAACCCATGTTTAATGTCGAATGACTGCCGTTCACTTTTAGGGTGAACTCCTCTGATGAATGCTAACATTTGACAACTTAAGTTACTTTAAATGAAATGAACCAAATGACATCACTGATTGTAATAATGTATTCCTTCGCAAATCACGGGAATTCAGATAGTCAATTCATAATATTAATTATAATATTTAAAAATTACTTTGACACGTCGCAATCTCTTGAACTCGATACATTGACACGGATAAGCAGTGCCACAACGAGTCATTAAAGCTAATCAGTACTTTTTATATGTATTCATAATATTAATTAATATATATATATATATATATACAGTCGAACCTCCATATATCGAAGTAGCAAATTGCGCGAAAATAATTCGATATATAGAAATTTCGATATATAGAATTGAGCTTAGTCTTATCATAATTCTCCTAAAAAAATTAACGCTAATTTCCGTATACGAAATTCCATTTCTAATTTATATGCGAATCCCATTAAATGAAAGTTAATAACTAAAAAAGGAATTAATATGAAAGATTAATTGATTACTACATATCTTTAAAAGAAAAACAATAATGCAGACAGTGGTTACAATGATCACAGTTACATTCTTAAAAAAAAAAAAAAACTACGAATATCTTGCTGAACAGTTAGTTTTGCGGAAAGTTCAAAGAAATGTTCGTATTTATTCAGTCCACTAAAAACTTCATCAGGAACATTTTCCGCGAATAGAAGTCCACGACGTATTGTTTCAAATGCCAAAAATTGAGAGATTTTATTCTGAAGTGGAATAAAATCTCCCAATTTGTCATGAAAAAAATTTCGATATGTAGAGATTTTTTCGATATATAGAAACAATTTTTCTATGTAATGAACATGGAGATTTGCTCCCTGTTCGATATATGGAGGATCGACTGTATATGTAATATATTAAATATTATGCCCTCCATTCTAGCATTTAAACTCCCTTTCCTAAATCCAATCCCCAGTAATATTGATTTATCGCATAAAAACTCTTAGCCACAGAACTTTCCATGAATCGCATTCCTTTGCATTTATACACGCGTACATCTCCCAAATCAGAAGTGGGTTAGCATCGCGAGCCCCTAAATCTGATGACCCTACAAATAATAGACACATATCTACTTCACCCTCGCGTTTAATGTTGAAAGGTGATATTATTCCGAGCTGTTCTTCTGGAATGAACAGATGTACTTTTGTCGCTCTAATAAACGATCTGGCCCGACTGCTTCCAAATTTTATTCCTTTCAGGCTGAGTCTAGCTCCAGCCATGTAAATATGATATATATATATATATATATACACACACACACACACACGCATCATGTTTAAAATATAACAATAATAATCCGCCGGCAGAAAAAGTTTACCGGCGTTCCTGGCCTTCCCCTTTCGCCTAAATGAAAAGAAGTAGGAAGTGCGTGAATTTCGGGATGCGTATTAATTGGCGCTATCGATCCTGTATTCGAGCGTACCTCTCTCCGGGGGGTCGAGAGCAACGACCTGCCAGCAAACGATGCCCCCTCCCCTTCCCTCCTCATCAGCAGCAAGAAGGAAGGAGGCTCGATAGGCTACAGATTATCACGGGGGTCTGAGAGAAAATCACTCTCTGCGGGAAAAGTAGGAGGTGAGGGGTGGGGGTGGAAGAGGAATGAATCATCGTTTGGGGGGGGGTTGCTTCTGAGCTCGTTGAAGAGCAAAGGAAGCCGTACAAAAAAAGAGACGAAAATGGCCGATCTTTTGATGGAGTGCAAATTTTGGATTCATCTGCATAAAGGCTGAGTGCGTTTTTAGTAATGGTGTTAGAAGATTCTGTACTAGAGAAGCTGGAATTGGACTCTATTTTTTTCCCCTTGGTCATGCAACCAGAGACATCATTCGTAACAGTGTATCCTTGCGCAGAATATCGGTCGAGTACACTTCCACTCACTGTAAAAATGAAATGCTGTTTTAGATATATTAAAAAAATTGGAAGCACAACTAAAAAGGTAAGAAAATACGTCTGAGATACAAAAGTGGGATACCCAAAACTGGTCAACCCGCTACCCAGAAACATGGCACCCTGAAACAGGTAGATTTTTAAAACCGAAGCAGCATTTCGTTTCTAAAGTGCAGAAGTGCAGCTTTGACTAAAGGTTAGGGGCTATTCAAGTATGACGTAAGCTCATTTTGTTTCACCCTAAACCCCCTTCTCTCTCCTTGTCAGCAAACATAAGCTGATGTCAGACCCCCTCCCAGCATTTTGCTTCCGTAAGATCTAGCCCATTTCTCATCCCTCTTTTGTAGACCAAACGGATTTTTTTTTCTTTTCAGTTATTTAATTTATAGTACATTTCTAAGCAAAAGTGAAGAGATATTATATCCCGAACAGCCAATACACTGAACAATCCATGAAAACAGTCGGAATGGTATCAGATTTGTAAAGGTTTTATTCATTCTTTGAAAGTAAACAGTATCATACTAAAGTATGTAAATACACACGTACAAATACAATACTGGGGAAGAATTTTATTTTTTTTTCTTTCATCTGCTGACCCATTCCCTCTCACCCACTATATATATAAATACACATATTCATATATATATATATATATATATATATATATACACACACACATATTCATATATACGTCTGTACTCGTACACAAAAAGCAAAACCAAATTTCTCCTCGATTTGCTTTCGCCATCTCTCCTTCAACTTGGCCTGGCCATCAAGCGATATCGAAGAGCACCAGAAGAGAGGTTTTCTAATTAAATCTCCGAATCACCCACTCGGTGCCTGATCAGCCATTTCGGTAATGAAAGCGCTCAGGGGCATCTCGGAGATTGGCCTCGCTCCATTACCTAGGAGCTAACGGATGAACTATCCATCAGTTCCGCGAATGCACCCTTCCTTACTCAAACTTACATCACGTGTGTATATATATGTAAAAGGCATATACCATTTACTGATCGCTGTACTTCTGGAACCATAACTCCTAGGGGCTGAAATTTTGCATGGTGTTCCACTTAGGCCCTAGGTGTTTACTAAAAATTTTTTTTAAAGAAATTTAAAATTTAAGGGGTTTTAAAGGGTCTAATCCCCGAAAGAATAAAAAATCTGAGTGACTGATTACTGTACCTCTCTAACCAGAAGTTCTAGGAAGCTGAAATTTTTCTTTGTGGTTCCTCTCATGCTCCAGGGATCCACTAAGAAAGTTGTTTTCATTTTTCTAAATCAACTTTTAATGAGTGTTAAAATAGGGGCTTCCCCCCCCCCCCCAAACCAAAAAAAAAAAAAAAACTAAACCCCATATGTAATGTCAGATTACGGTCGTTAAATGATAGTGTGAACTCCCCTGAGAAATGGCAACACTTGATTACTAAAGTTAATTGAAATGAAAGTAACCCAATGACATAATGGTGTGGTAGTCATGTATTTCGTCTCGAACCACGAGTTTTCTCTCTCTCTCTCTATGTTTGTATATATATATATATATATATATATATATGTGTGTGTGTAAGTGTAATGAAACTGGCTGAAGCGTGTCGTTGAAGCACTAGGTAGGAGTAGTCGTCGAGTGGAGAGGAAAATAGACCGGAGGGACTCAAATCAAACATCTTTCAGGTAGTAATGGGAAATTACGAGTAACACAACACTATTCCAGATCAAGTAAGAGGCGCTTTCTTCAAGACGAATATTTTATTTCTTCGAACTTCCGGGGAACATCATAATTTCATTTTCATTGAGTTACACATAGTCATTTCTGTACATTAATCAGTGCACAATGGCTTATTCCGGCCCCTGCCGGATCATCACATACAAGACAAAGGGACGAAGCGCGCTAGAGGGACTTGTTTTCAGGACAGCGGCAGAACATACAAAAGCTCCAAATGACGCTCATTTTCGGCCGAAGTACGGTTGCGTTCAACTTTTAATTGGTCAGTTCAACAGATGTGACCTCGTACGTCAATATGGTGTGATATTGCATCAGACGCCTGGAACATTCGAGAAAGTGTTTCATCATCCTGTTATATAAGTATTTTTTATCTGCACGTGGATTAGGGGAAAATATAATCGATTACTTAGGTAATCTCTAGATCAAACTTTGGATTAAGGGGCGATAATTTATTGAGATAAAATGGAAGAATTTCGAATAGGCATTTTATTTAATGAAAGTGAAAGGTTATTGTTTCATATATATATATATATATATATATATATATATATATATATATATATATAATTAACAAACATATGTTAGTGACCAAACAATAGATAAAAAAGCCAATACATAAATTTAAATTAACATAGAACATATTAGTAAAGGACATTAAAACAAATTACTCTCAAGTAAGGCGCTGAATGCTGCACTTTTATTGAAAGAAAATAAATAAGACAAAGTTGAAAGGGAAAAACCAGCAAGAGCTCTAAAACTACTTGCAGCCAGGAACTAAAAACATGAAAAGATAAGTATTAAATAGGTTTTAGACAGCATCTCGTCATCAGCGGTGCCGATACTGTCTAAAAACCAACGGATTGTTTCTGATAAGTATGATCTAAACACTAAACATACGTAGACACCGTACAATCCATTAGAAACAAAAGAATTGAATTAATAGTAACTTATTCATAGAACTCCAAGCCTGGCGCTAGACAAAGTGGGAGTTAAATATGTTTATTGTTTAGATCATACTTATCAGAAACAATCCATTGGTTTTTAGAAAGTATCGGCACCGTTGATCAAGAGATGCTGTCTAAAACCTATTTAATACTTATCTTTTCAAATTTTTAGTTCCTGGCGGCAAGTAGTTTTAGAGCTCTTACTGGTTTTTCACTTTCAACTTTGTCTTATATATATATATATATATATATATATATATATATATACCGTATTTTCCGGCGTATAAGGCGCACTTTTAATAAAAAAAGATCAGAATACAATTTTAATACAAAAAAAAAAAATTACGGGTGCGCGTTATACGCCGGATATAAAAATGATAGATTTAAAAATATTGAAAAAATGAACATAAAAAAAAGATTTCTACATGTACCTAAATGCTGTTTATTTCAAAGAAATGACATAGATTATGAACTTAAAAATTTTAATTATCTTATAACATGAATAGTTCGACATATTCGTCTTTCGTTATGTCTTCAGACACATCATCGAATTCTGTTTCATCTTCCCCATCACTGCTACTCTGATCCATAAATAAATAATCATCTTCCGTTCCATATAGATTATTAGATATACTACATTTTTAAATGACTTTTCATTCAATGCTTTTATTATCCACTCACACACTATTTCTAGACTGGCAAGACGCATTTGACCTCCTGTTGTAAATGTGTTTTTTTACCTTCGAACACCCCCGTGTTGCACTGGTGTTAAATTTCCTTTGAATGGTTTATTGATACACACATCTGAAAGCTGAACTAATGGCGTTAATCCGCCTGGAATAACTGCCATGTCTGTGTTACACTCTTTCATCAATTTCTTTGTATTATCCGTTAGATGGGATCTGAACATGGCCCAAACTAAAAGACTCTCTTGATTCTTTAAGGCACAAGGACGCTTTTGCCAAACATTTCTTATCCATAAATTTACACAGTTTTCGTCTATCCATCCTTTCTTGTGAAAATGAATGAAACACCATTTGGGAAATTACATTTCGGCATCGTCTTTCTTTTAAAAATAACCATGGGTTTTAATTTTGTAACTATGAATTTTAATTTTGTACCGTCCGCTAAGCAGTAAAACACTACGGTGAAGTGAGATTTTTCTTGACCTGTTGTTTTTTGGTGAACCATTTTTGTTCCTTTCACATCCTTTTATTTCCTATCATATCAAACATTACTGGAGTTTCATCCATATTTCCAATATGTGACAGTAGATAATTTTTTTTCTTTCGTAGGTCGATAACATAATTCTGGAAACTTATCGATTTGTTGTCCAAATCTTTCGGAAGCCTTTGAGAAACTTTTGTTTTTTCTCGTAGAACTAAATTATTCCATGCCATAAATCGACAAGACCAACTCAAAGTTGCTTTAAAATTTTCACTTTCATTTGAATTCTTTTTAGCCCACTTTGCCCACGGCAAATTAACGTGTGCTGTTTCATGTTACAATTAATTAATTCTAACAATTTTCTAGTACCCATTTTGCAACAACTTTCTTCTAAGATTGGCCATTTCGTTACTCCTTTACGCAAAGCACATTTATTCTTCGGCATATTAATAATTGTGATTTCATTTTTCTACCACTCACGTATGGAACTTTCAGCAACACAAAACATCCTTGCTGCAGCCTGATTTCCATTTTCTTTCGCAAATTGAATGACTTTGCATTTTAAATCAGCATTGTGTTTGTTTCGTTTACCAGGACCCATATTTAATACTAAAAGGAACACTAGATCAATTGTGTTTCAACTACAGCAAATGCGATTTACTAAAGCTTTCGATGTTCACTTCAAAATCACGGCTTCAAATGAATGGAGAAAGATAAAACACCTCCCTCCTAATTCCGGGAATACGTTCGGGTCAGAAGTGCGTTCTTACCCCTGTTTTCAGAATTATTTACTACCTCAAGCATTTCCCCCACACACATTTTGTTCCCCTTATCGCTTGATAGCTCAGTATACCATTGTTCGAAATCATGGGAAAATCCTTCGAATGAATAACTTTAAAAGACCATCGCACATGTACATTTCAGGTTTTTTTCGCCAAGAAAAGGATGTACGGTATATATATATATATATATATATATATATATATATATATATATATATATATATATATATATATATATATATATATATATATATATATATATATATATATATATATATATATATATAGGGTGTTGCTGATTTGGACCGACAAATTCAGAGGGGTAATAGTAGGCATCGAGAGGATGAAAAATTGCCATAGAACATGGGGTCGCAAATCTCGTTTAGTGGGAGAAAATCGCAAGAATAGTCATGAAGAGTGTGACGTCGAGTGGACCAAAAAGGGCCAGTAATAAGTAACGAACCATTTATTTCACGTAAAGCAGGAGTGCAATATAGACAATGCATCACAGATCAATGTCAGAAAGAAGACGACAAGAAATTTTTATAGGAATAGTTCGAAGTTGTGGCCGCGAACGTCATTGTACATCCGACACCGACGGATGAAGGATTGCCGGACACGTTCAAATATACCCGGTGTGCTGGCGATGTCTGCTGAAGCGACGACGATCCGTGTTGTGAGATCCTCCACTGTATTCACAGGCGTCTGATAAACAAGCGATTTCAGGTGGCCCCAGAAGAAGAAATCCAAAGGATTGAGGTCCGGGGAACGAGGAGACCAACCAACAGGTCCGCTGCGTCAAATCCACCTCCTGGGATATGTAGCATCGAGGTGGTTACGCACGTCAATCAAAAAATGTGCTGGTGCACTATCCTGCATGAACCACATATTCTGGTGCGCAGTTGCCGGTATTTCCTGCAGCAAATCAGGGAGGACGTGTTGTAGGAAAACAAGGTACTTTGCGCTATTGAGGCGTTCGGGTAAAAGGTACGGTCTCAACGGATGATCTCCGAGAATCCCTACCCAGCTGTTAATACTGAACCTGTGTTGCACTTTCGACGGGACAGTGCTGTGGGGATTTTCGGGCGACCCCATATGCGCATTGTACGTGTTGACCACGTCTTCTCTCGTAAACCACGCTCATCTGAGAATGAAACAGCGGCGGAAAACTGTGAATCATTCCGTGTGGCATGAAGCATCCACGGTACGAACTCTAACCGAAGGGGGTTATCGGCAACGGCTAGGTGTTGGACCTTCTGCACATGGAAGGGATGCATCTTTTCAGTACGTAGAACCTTCCATACGTTTTCGTGCTGAATACCCTGTTCAGCTGCAACCGATCTCGTACTGGTCGACGGGGAATCGGCAAACCGTTACAATACTCTAGTTTTCTGTTCCAGATGTGCGTTCTTGCCCTGCATTACGTCTCGTTATTTCGAAGGCTCCCGTCTCCCGCAGCCTTCGATCGATGTTCGTGTAGTGTGGTGTGGACAACGCCTCCTCGGGTATTTCTCTTGGTACACCCTCTGTGCTAGGTGTCCACTGCCACCTACTTGGCCGTAAATCAAATGCATGTCTTCATATTCCTCGTTCGTGTAATCTGACATGTTGTTTCCGAATGAAATTTAACGCCCGGGAATTCTGCTATGACCACTAATGAAAACTTGCTGGCTGCTTTTATTTTCCCCATACGAATGGGAAATTTGCATACGAGAAAGTTTCTTCTTCTCGATCGCACTGTTCCTAATCCGCGCATTCGTTTGGCCACTCTATATTTGCGATTTTCACAGACTAAACGTGGTTTGCAATCCTATGTTCTATGGTAATATTTCATCCTCTTGATGCCTACTATCACCCCTCTGAATTTGTCAGTCGAATTCGGCAACACCCTGTACATACACACGCACACACACACACACACACACACACATATATACCGGGTGGCCATAATTAAACTGACAGTGCTCACAGTGTTCTGTAGCGCGATCTATTTGCGAGAATGGCGCCACATTTTGTAGGAAGATTAAACAAGACGGGGGACGAAGGATTCCGCCAAATATTCCCCTAGCGGTGACTTTTGGAACTAATTTATTTTTTCGCGGAATCCTTCGTCCCCCGTCTTGTTTAATCTTCCTACAAAATGTGGCGTCATTCTCGCAAATAGATCGCGCTACAGAACACTGTGAGCACTGTCAGTTTAATTATGGCCACCCGGTATATATATATATATATATATATATATATATATATATATATAGTCATAATAAACATATAAATGTACATATATACGTTGCGCTTATGTATGACGTCCATTTATAACGTCACCGAGAAACCAGCGCACCACAAAAATGGACCTGGAAGTCATCTTCACCTTCATGCGCTATACAAAATTCGCACTGAGGAAGCTGCCACGAGCCTCGACGCTAATTGGAAGAAAACTAAATGGTCGTAATCTCGTGCGCGTTAAGGTTTTATAATTCCGGTATTAAAATTGTAATCGCTTGTTATCGCTTTTAAAACTGTATTCTATTTTATTAAAAATGTTCTTATTATTTTTGCCGTCTCTTTATATGAAAAATTTTATACCACACGCTCCACATACATGACATATACTGAAACAAACGACTTTTCGGAAAAGTGAAATTTGCTAAGCACCCGCGACGACGGAGTAAAGAGAAAAGAACAGAAATGAGAAACGTCGTTTGTTACCCGCTCGCTGCACGTGTCGGGTGACCGCCCCCATTGATTATTTTAATGAAGGGGCGCCGGAAGGGGCTTTGAGGGCGTGTTTGTTGGAGGGAGAGTGGGGATGGACTGACTCTTTAAGCAAATGGGGCCGCTGGCTGTTCTCTCTCTACTCTTGGTTTCCTCGGGCATCTTCGTCATACTTGGATATATACATATATATACATACATACACATACATACACACACACACACACACTTATATATATATATATATATATATATATATATATATATATATATATATATATATATATATATATATATATATATATATATATATACTAGCTGAATACCCGTGCTTCGCTACGGAGTACATATTAGAATAATTACAATGAAAAAATAATGAAATTGCTTTTTAGAGGATTTCCTTATGAACAATATATTTTGTTTCTTCATTGGGCGGAACTAATATTACCAGGCTCGTCCGCGAACTTATGCGTGAGCAAGCTACGTAAAACTTACAGTGGGAAAAAATTTTTCTTTTAAATCTACGCCATTGTATTTTAAAGTTTGGCCTTGAGACTTATTTATCGTCATAGCGAAGCATACTTTGAGAGGAAATTGTAGTCTCTTAAAGTCAAAGGGGAGGTCATTCGGTATTAGAGGAATGCGCGGCACGAACACTTTTTCTCCTTGAGCACACCGGTTTAAAATAATGGCTTCTATTAAATTTTTACGTAGGGCTTTGACTTGTTGTTTAGTGCCATTTCACAATTTCGGTGGTTTTTAATTCCGAAGGAGCATTATGGGTGTGCCCTTCCGAAAAGAGAGCTCAGGGTATGGAAGACCCTGTGGTTTAAGGTAATTTAAAAACTCTACCGGATAGTTAACGGCATCATCTAAATTACAGACAGTGTCTATCGACTTGTAGTCCATTTCTTCAACGTCAAAAGACTTTAGCAACATGTCATTAATGAACGCAGCTTGATCGTTTTTCCTACTCAAAATGGCCCTTTCGCAAAACCATTCTACAGGCTTATTCTGTATTACAGCAATGCCTGGATAAATGTGATCTATCAGTTCCTATTCTTAAAAAACTTCCATGTCAATTTGTCTAGTGATTAAATGTTATATTTTAATGTATGTTCAAATTTTTTGTCAATTTATTTCGTTGTTATGCACGTGACGCAACATTAATTTAAAGTATCACTAAAAGAAAAGAAACCACGGGATCAGCATTTAATAAATTAAATTTAAAAAACTGATTTTTAAAATTCACCAAAAATCTGAAAATGGTGGTATAGATTCGAAATAGATTTCATTTTAAGGGAATTTTTATGATCATTCTCGTGATAAAAATTTTATAACCCTCAAATTATCATTATTTTAAATACAAACTTTAAAAACTGTAACAAAAACAGCTTAAAAATTTAATTTAAAAAAATGTAAGAAGAATTTTTCAAAAATATTTCTGATTACACCCTTACACTATAAGAAGAATCGGCATACAAAATTTCAGCCCTTTAGGTCCAAGGATTTGGTCTGTGCGTTATCTGTCAGTCAGTCACGGAACTGTTATATATATATATATATACTAGCATTATTGCCCGGCGTTGCCCGGGTAAATATAGATATAAAATATTTCATGCAATCCATCAGAAAAATACTGGGCTGCACTCCCGCTCTTCATGTTCATCTGGCCAGACAGAATGCGCTTAGCGTGTTTCTACTGAAATGATATACAAACAATAAGAAAGAAAGAAACTTTGAGCCTGCAGACCTTTGTCTGATTTTAAGGTCATTCCCAACCCTCTTTCTCTCGCGCATTGGAATTTGACCCCCCCCCCTCCGTCATCCTCAAACCACCCCTCTTAACTCAGCTGGTTGAGGGGAAACCACTTGGGGTAGACGCACCTCTATCGGGCACAAAAAACATTAAAAAATTAATTTTTAAAAAACTAATTGAGCCCCAAATTTCGTTTTTCCTGATTTAAGTTTCTCGGGTCCAAAACATTAACTGTGCCGAATTTGGTCCCGGTGGGTGAAACAGTCTATGATTCTATAGCGGACAAACAAACAGACAAGCTCACTAAAGAATGAGACAATGAGACCCCAGTCAGCGGTTGGACGGAGACGAACTATGACGCGTTTGTCTGATAGCAGTAGACGATTGCTCACATTATCAATTAAAGACGTAGCCTTGTAAATAATAATCTTTGTAAATAAGTAAACTTCATTAAATGTTAGTATAGATTGTAAAAGTTTAGTTATTTGAAACACCGCAAGGCTATCCTGTCCCCCCCCCCACACGCACACACATTCACACACACACACACACACACACACACACACACACATATATATATATATATATACATACATACATACATACATACATACATACACACACACAGTAAAACTTCCCTATGGCAGCCAGACATGGTTCCGAAAAGAGGGGTCGTTTGGAGAGGTGGCAATGGAAGAGGGGCCTCTTCCATAATATTCATTCTACGGAAACTTAATAATCTGTTCTGAACAGAAAACAGGCCATCGAATAGGGGTGGCCGGCTAGAGAAGTTTCACTGTATATATATATATATATATATGTATGTATGTGTGTGTGTGCGTGTGTATACAATGGAATCTCGATATATCGTTTTTTAAAGGACCGACAGAACTGAACGATAAAAGCGGGAAAACGATAGATGCGGTAACATAAGAAAGGTACATGATCATATAGGGACTGGATGAAATAAACGACACGGGGAAACGATGATTCGGAGAACGATCGATCGAGATTCCTCTGTATATATATATATATATATATATATATATATATATATATATATATATAAATACACACTTTGCCCGCAAAGTCAAATATAAAGGAAAAATGTGCCCCGAAAAGCGAGGAAAATGAAGAGGTAAATCTTGATTTGCCGAAATCGCTGTTAGTCACAAACTTTCAATAAAAAAACGGAAAAGACTGACACTCCAAATCTTCCTGCAATGAAATGTGTGCACAGAACAAAAAAAAAGAAACTTAAATGACGATGTCAATAAGTGAGAAAACATCGGATCGTTAAAATGACACATGGTAGAGAGCGACAGAGGATCTCCATTCCTTTTCATTTTTATCGCATATCTTAATCTTCTGGATATATCTGATGCGCATATTTTTTGTAACAAATGAGGGCCGGGGCCAAACTAATGATTCTGGAAAGGGAATGAAAAAATCGCATTTGGAGGGAAAGCTCGGATTTTTTCATTGGAATGTGTGTGTATAATTAATATATATATATATATATATATATATGTGTGTGTGTGTGTGTGTGTGTGTATACGTCGGAGACAAATTGACAAATCCGGCTTATTGTTGTGAGCACCGTCATTTAGCAATGCGCCCAGCTCATTGGAAAGTGATCGACAACTTTCTAATGATGATATTTCTTAGGCATATTGTATTGATCCCCTACACCTTTAAGCTAATTAGAAAATTCGCATTAGTTTGTTCAAACAGCCTGGTTTCTTCCTGGCTTATTGTAATCAGCCCAAAACACGAAAGGCTTATTAAAAAGTGACAGATAAACGAGATTGTTACTTATGTTCCTTAAGTGAACATAGGAATTAGTTAAGACTTACTTAGATTAAAAGGAGGTCACTTAAAAACCAAACAACGATCATCATTGTTTGAAAAATTGTAGTCATCATCATTAAACAATTGTATTATTATTATTAAATAATTGTAATTAGCAAATTATTAAATTATCAAACTTTTAGACTCTGATTCGGTCTTTGTCCCACATCACACGTTTTGAATTTTTCATTTCCACATGGTGAATTTTTATGAGACTTCGGCGAACACAGTTAATGTGCCTTATTACTTAAGCCCTTTTTTTTGTTTGACACTGAATTTTTGACAATAAGCATTTTCAGTTGCTGTATCCCTGGCCAACGAATTTCCATTCATTCGCTACAACTTCACGAACAGATATACATTTTTCTGGGTACTTCTTCGAGGATTTGTGCACCAGAAATCTGGATGTCACATCTGGCAAACCAAGTTTTAATAACAACCCTTTAAGTTCGTATCTGGTAAATATTTGCAAGGTTTACATAAGATTCGATTCACAACAATAGAACTTTTAGTGAATAAAGTTAAAGAAGCCGCTTAAGATATGCTAATTGTGGCATACGCGGCTGGTATAAATAAAAAGCAGCTAGATTAAAGAAACAGTGTGAGAGGGAGCTACGAAGTGAGAGGAAGCGAAAGGAAGTGAAAGGAGTTTGCGAGCAGCCGCTCGAGGTGTTTTAGCAAGGTTGCTAGGTTAATGCTGCTAACCTACGCGAGTTCGTGTTATATGAAAGTTATTTAGCGTTCTGTGGAATGAAGTTTACGTGGCAGAACTGCTGGTTGACTTTCAAAGTATCTGTGAGTATTGCAAAGCGTATTTTTCTTGACTGAGTAGTTATACAAGTGAATATATTGAATTGTATTTCCCTTGCATGAATGATATATATATATATATATATATATATATATATCTGGTGCGAGTAGTATGCATTGCTTACATTGAAAAGAAAATCTATATGTGCAAATGTTTGAATAAACATTGTTTTTATGTAAGAACTGTGTTTGAATGAAATTATTGAGAGTACCACTTCAAGATATACATACCCAAAGTTAGGGTAGAAGTGCAAATTCTCTATACATTATTTTCCATCTTAGGAATGAAACATGTTTTGTATTGTGCTCTTCATGTTCTACGAAGATTGTTGATAAAGCGTTGCATCAACCTCTGAAGAAAATAATTTCGTTTATCTCTGTGACATTTGCAGAAAAGAAAAAAAAATAGTAACGGAACATCAAAAAGCGTACGAGGGCCAGAAGAGAGCAGCGGAAAAAATGATCGAAACTAGTGGTAAGAAACTGAAATCAGTTACAGTTGGAGAGATTATTCTGTTAAATGTCCCGAAAGTGGACCGTGGCCCTTTTAGCTGTTCAATTTTGCTGGGAAATTTCTCTCTCTCTCACACACACATATAAATATAAATATATACATATATTATATATATATATATATATATATATATATATATAATATATATTATATATATATATATATATTATATATATATATATATATATATATATAGATATATATATATATATATATATATATTATATATATATATATATATATATTATATATATATATATATATATATATATATTATATATATATATATATTATATATATATATATATATATATATATATATATATATATATATGTGATAATATTACTAACTACCTATAATCGCCCATTCTGTACTTCATCTCTGCCATGGTAACCCGTCCTTCTTGTCTTGGCGTAAACGCTTCGCATTCCCACATACTAACTTCCTCCGCCAATTCTGGCAACCTCTCTGACCTAATTCTATTTTGGCGCTCTTTGCGAGAGGCTGGACTGGCTCGAAGCGAGTAAGACGTGTTGCTTTACTGTTTAATAAATTAGTTTGTTCCTGAAGCTGATTTTATTATTTTCCGGCCACGATGTACGCAACTATTTCATGAGATGTCCATCCGGGCATTTCATATATATATATATATATATATATATATATATATATATATATATATATATATATATATATATATATATATATATATATTATATATATATATATATATATATATATATATACCCATTACATCACGCCCTTAAATTATAACCTGAAAGGGAAAACTAGCTCATATTTACATGGCTGGAGCTAGACTCAGCTTGAAAGGAATAAAATTTGGAAGCAGTCGGGTCGAATCTTTTATTAGAACGACAAAAGTACATCCGTTCATTTCAGATGGACGGCTCCGAATAATATTACCTTCCAACATTAAACGCGAGGGCGAGGTAGACATGTGACTATTATTTGTAGGGTCAGAAGATTTTGGGGCTTGTGATGCAAACCCACTCCTGAATCCAGACGTATACACGTGTAGAAATGCAAAGGCATGCGATTAATGGGAAGTTCTGTGGAAAAGGGTTTAAAGCGATAAATTAATATTACTGATGATTGGATTTAGGAAAGGGAATTTAAATGCTAAAATGGAGGGCATAATATTTAATATATTACACACACACACACACACACACACACACACACACACACACATATATATATATATATATATATATATATATATATATATATATATATATATATATATTCCATTAATGATATCATTTACGAATTTAAAACGGCAGAACCCCAACCGCCTATCTGACTTTTCCTAACGCATTTATCACATGTTATTCGTACTTTTCATGACATAAGTTACCTCTCCAATGGCAGCCATGGTTGGAAAAATACCGTGTGACTTAAAAACTCGTCGGAATTCTTCTCCGTCGGAGTAATTCGTTAAAACGGAATGAAATATTTCCATGACGTGTTGAAAAAAAAAGAAACGCTTGCTAAGTGAATGGACGAGGCATCTCCTTTTGAGTAAGTGGGTGACATTATTTGGATCTCCCATTTCTTTTGGCGCCCCCTCCGTAGTTTCACTGCCAGAATTGTAATGGAGAGGTGACTCGCTATTGAGGGTGAAATAATGAATGCGATGGCTCGACTCTTTGCAGTCCACGATGCCGGATTCGTTGTAAACCGTCTATTCTCTGCAACGCTTTAGATAAATAAATAAATAAATAAATATATGTATGTATGTATATATACGTACGTGTAGATTAATGTATGTACGTATATATATATATATATATATATATATATATATATATATATATAAACAAAACAACATAAGCTAAAGAATAAAATAAAATGAAAAAAATAATAAAAAGGCAGGCATAGACTGTCAAACAAATTAACTCAAAACCTACCCTCGCATGGAAAACATAAATAACTTTTCAACGAAAGATTGCGCAGTTGCTGCATATCTTTACATTGAAAAAGGCAAATTTAACTAAATTTAACAGAGCTAGATAATTATAAGAATGTAGAGAAACACAATACAGAAATCAAGCACTCAGGGCATCCACGCACCAGAGGCAAGATTCTGTAATAGTACCAGAACTAAACCTGAAGTACGAGGTAACCGACAGGTCTCGTCATCAGGGAGCCTAACCAAATCAGTTACCTCAAGGGGAACTTTCTGAATAGGATGTAGGTATAACCAAAAGACATCCCAAGGCCCCGAGATCCCCAAAGAAACAGTTAGTCAATAGAAAATGAAAAGACATAGACAACTTACAGTAAGGGCTCAACGCACCATACATACAAGTACACATACAATCCTAATGAAAAGACACAGATGCAAACATACCCTAATTCAGTAGGCGACGGTTATGGCGAAACAGCAGCCCAATTTTTCCCTAGTAATTTCGTCACTGTGGCAAAACTACAGCGCTATACCTCATTGAAGTTTAATATATATATATATATATATATATATATATATATATATATATATATATATATATAAACCAGAAACGCTATCCTAAACATCTTTAAAATATACCCGAGTCTAAATGCCATTTTTTTAAAACTTTTAAATTGCCGAAATTTTTAGGGAAATTGTTCTTACTTAGGTTTTCCTCGAAAATGTTACATGCCTCCATAAATTTAAGTTTAAGATTAATAACCTAAAACACCCTTACCTTTTTCCCACCATTAAATTCCATTAAGTACCTACGAAATTTAGGTTCGTTACGTGTAGTACAAATTATTATAACACTTTGTTTAGTAAAAAGTTTCTTAGCTATCTAAAAATCATTCTAAATAAAATCAGGATTACTGAAAATAGCTTTATTATAAATAATAATCCGGATGTTCTAAAATTTCTAAAGGGTAAGAATATAGATAGCATTCATACGTTTGATTTTGAAAACCTTTTTACTAGTATTCCCCAGGATAACTTAATGATAAATATCTGGATATCCTGTATTGTTTTTGTCTACATTCTTCTTATAATTATCTAGCTCTGTTAAATTTAGTTATATATATATATATATATATAAAATTAACAAGGTTTTGAAATTGACCACACGTTAGAGTATAGGCTTAAAAGCCAAAACATAGAAGAACTTAAAACAATTAGTATTGGACATTAAAACATATTACTTTCATGTAAGGCGCTGAATGCTGCTCTTTTAATGAAAGAAAATAAATAAATAAGAATAAGATGAAAGAGAAAACCAGTAATAGCTCTAAAGCTACATGTAGCCAGGAACATCCAACATGTAAAGATTAGTATGAATACGGTTTTTGACAGCATTTCTTCATCAGCGGTGTCAATACTGTCTAAAAACCAATGGATTGTTTCTGATGAGTATCATCTATTAAATAAACACACTCAGACACCGTACAATCCATTATTAACAGAAGAATTGAATAATAAATGAATTTGTATTAAAGTACTTAACCAAAGAACACCAAGCCTGGCGCTAATCAGAGTGGAAGTTAAGAACTTCCTGAGTGTGTCTGAGTGTGTTTATTTAATAGATCATACTCATCAGAAACAATCCATTGGTTTTTAGACAGTATTGACACCGCTGATGAAGAAATGCTGTCAAAAACCGTATTCATACTAATCTTTACATGTTGGATGTTCCTGGCTACATGTAGCTTTAGAGCTATTACTGGTTTTCTCTTTCATCTTATTCTTATTTATATATATATATATATATATATATATATATATATATATAGTAAGATCAAGGAAATTCTTCGAGCATTAAATAAAAATGCATGCTGTATCGTTTGTGAAATGGATGCTTCCAACACAAACATCCCTGTGCTGTGCAAGTAAACCGTTCATGCCATTTGTGGAGTATCACGTGAAGAAACTTCTGCTCTCTTTGATGTGTTTTTCAACGGAAGTGTTTTCAAGACATTTCTTGCTTTCGTATAATTTTTCAACTCAAATTAAGCTATTTGGCTCCAGATTAGCTTTTATCTTTCGTTTTGAATTGATCTACTCTGACTAAACTAATGAGATTTGTTGTTGTTGTTCCCAATGCCTCCTGGTTGGAGGTTCCATTCACCAGGTCCTAATTGGCTACTAGGCTGAAAGGAGCGGCTCCTGTTTTGAATTAGCACCACAAGGGTCGGAGTCCGACTTGGATGAATGACCGGTCCCGTAATTTTGAACCGAGTCAAGTGACGAGACTGGAACATTTGACCCCGCACCTCCAGAGGTAAATTTGAGACCTTGGAGGACATTGCAGCCACGCCCTATTGCCCCGGCTACCATTTGTGAACACGATAGTGGATTTGCAGCGACGAGCATCGAACCAGGGACATTCAGATCACTGGGCCGCTGCTCTTGCCAACTGGGCCACCGCGCCCTACTAATGAGATTTTCACAGTGGTAATAACAAGTTGGAAATGGTGTCATCAACTCCCATAACTGTATGAGTTAGCTCGGCAAAACTTCTAGCTTCGGCCGCATTTTTTTGGACAATATGCGAACTGGCCACTGATTGTCGGGAATGGGCCGGCCAAAGCCCGAAGTAAATTTTGGTCTTTGGACACATGACTTAGTCAGTGCTAGAAGTGGCCAGCCATTTCGTGGATTGGCTAGACTTTGGACATTGGCCGTAACTAACACACACACACAATATGCGCAGATATCAGCATTTGAGAGAGGACGTGTAGTTGGGCTCAAAGAAGCCGGTTAGTCTAATCGGCGAATCTTTCGACCAGGATAAGAGCGATGCCATTATTAGACGATGTTGGTAGGAATGGGTGAATCATGGCCGAACAAGAAGGAAGCGGTCGGACTAGAGAAACGACAGAATGTGAGGACCGAGCAATCGTGAAACTGGTGCTTCCGTGACCGCAAGGACCATTCTTAGCCGGCTCAGAGAAAGGGGGCTGAGCTCACGGTGCCCCTTGTGCAGACTACCATTGACTTTGTATACCGATAAGCCCGTTTGCAGTAGTGTCGGGCACATTCGCCCTGTATTGTCACTGACTGGAGTAGAATTGTCTTCAGTGAAGAGTCCCGTTTCGAATTGAGCCCCGATGAACAGCGAATCGTATTTGGAGACGCCCCGGACAGCGGTAAAATACCAACCTGATTGTCTTCCGCCATACGGGCCAACAACAAGGAGTGATGGTCTGGGGTGCCATTTCATTTCATATCAGGACCCCTTTGGTTGTCATCCGCGGCACCCTTACAGCACAGCGGTACGTATATGCTATTCTAAGCCCCGTTGTGCTGCCCTTCATCCTGGGCTTACTTTTCAGCAAGATAATGCCCGCCCACACACGGCGAGAGTTTCTACTGCTTGTCTTCGTGCTTGCCCAACGTTACCTTGGGCAGCAAGGTCGCCGGATCTCTCCCCCATTGAGCACGTTTGGAGCATTATGGGCAGGGCCTTCCAACCAGCTCGGGATTTTGACTATCTAACGCTCCAATTGGACAGAATTTGGCACGGTATGCCACTGGAGGACATCTACCACTTCTATCAATCAATGACAAGCAGAATAACTGCTTGCATGAGGGCTAGATGTGGACTAACGCGTTATTGATTTTTTCACTCTGTGAAGCTCTTTCTCTTGATTAAATCATCCAATTTTTTTCAAATTGTAATCATTTGTTTTTTGTACATGTACATCACATCTTCCGATTTTCGTCCCATTCGAATAACTCCTTGGCGCGTCGTTTTTTATGTCTAAGAGTGTATACATAAGCCAAATACTACTCACGCATTGACTGATCACTGTATCTCTGGAACCATAAGTTCCTAGGATGCTGAAATGTTGCGTTCGGGTTCTCCTGATGCCCTTTGTACTCACTAATATTTTAGGGGGAAAATACAATCTTTAAAGGGATTAAAAGAGGGGCTTAAATTTACTAAATTAAAAAAAAATTAAATCCATATTGAATACCCCATCACGGTCTTTCCATGACTGGGTGAAACTCCTCTGAGGCAGGACAACCCTTGACTAGTGAAATTAATTTAAATAAAATGAACCCAATGACATTATGGACGGCAGTGATGTGTTTCGTCGCATACAGCTAGTATATATATACTTCAACGCGAATGGACTGAAATACTTTATAAAATGATCTCTCAATAAACTCTCATTTCTGCGCACTATTAAAGTGAGCTCGAGAGGGTTCTTCCTAGCCCGTATACAGTGGGTTGTCAAAGGGATGGCTGGTGGTTTCTGTTTAGTTAGGCCATTTTTAAAACCATTATGATTATGTCCCCAATAATATGATATAACATTCCCCATAACGTTCTTTTTTTCGCGCATTTTATTTTTATATACGCAATAAATAGAAACGATCGTCGACGGAGGCAAATCCATATTCCATTCGTCTATTTCCACACCGCGTCCTCTTTATGGACTTTCCACTCCCGGCAATCCCATCTGAAGAGGGTAAAACACAACGGCGTGTTTCTAAATGTCTCCTCGACCCTGATAGCGTCGTCAGTGCAGTGTATTTCGAGTGGCATCTCTTTGAAAGAACGTCTGGAACTCATACATCAAGCACGCCGGAGAATGCGCTGTTCCCCATTTTGGGCATCCGTTTCGGGGGCACAATGCGCCGCCGTTTTTAGAACGGACCACCTCTTTCACTCCCTGCGAAAAAGGGTCACGTTGTGGCGGTCACAGTCAGACGTGGAGTTCTGCCAGGGATTCCTCGGGATCGATACTCCGCGCTTCCCACTCCGCCCCCAAGAACCGGGGAGGTTGCAGGGGGAATTTTTTTTGTTTTGGTTTTAATTTTGAATACTTGGAAGTTTTCTTTCTCTTGTTTTTATTTTTTAATTTTTATTGCCACATATGTGTATATACGTATATACGTATATATGCATATACATAGGTTGAGCAAAATAATGGAAACACTACACTTAAAAAACTGAACTTCGGGGATGCCGATTAAAGAGCTAATTGCACAAATAGCAACCACTAATTTTGAGAAATCGTTTATATTATGTCTCAGGGCTGTGTCTTATTGCATTTCAGACTATGCTTTACAAACATTAGCTCAAGGTGGAGACAAAATGAGCCACCTGACTGAGTTCCAAAAAGGGAAAATTGTAGGTTCTTGTTTATGTGGTGTTTTGGCAACTTCAGATGTTAAAGGTATTGGGGGTACCGAGAGGTAATGTGACTAACTTCATGGCAGGGTACAACGTTCGGGGCAAAACATTGTCTGCGAGACATAATTAATTAATTTCTTAGACAAATTAATTTATTTCTTAACTGAACTTAGAGTAATTACATAAAGGTTATCTTTGCTTAGTTGTTAGGTTGCATTGTGTTTGCATTGTTATTAAGAGCAGTAACGCTATTTAAGATAATGCCTGATTCGATCACTGATGCAACTACTGTAGAGGTTATGAATCGGAAAACAAAGTCAAAGATAATCTAAATTACATTCCTTCAAAAGAAACCTAAAAAATAAAAAATATATATATATATATACACCTAAAAACAAAAGCTAAGAAGGAATGAAAACAGAGGTAATAACCGACATGACAAAAAATTATGCAAAAAAATAATATGATTTATTCGAACATTATATGTTTAACAGTTTGCAATGCCTGTAGGCAAACTTCTCAATGAGGATACAGTCTCCTCTAAATTTCAAATCAGATAATTAAATCTATTTTTTTATTTCTAATGCAGTGGGCGAAGGGTAACACAATTCTTTCTCCAAGATGTTACATAAGACAAGCAATAATTCAATTAAGTACTAAAAACTAAACTACAAAAGAAAAGGGAAGAATTTAGGTGTTGAACAAAATAAGAGTTCTCTTGCCTCACAGTAACGGGAGTAAATAGAACTTACTCCCTTTCAAGGCTGAGCAAAGAGGGAGGTGGTCCGCACTCATCACGGCGTCGCCGCAGCAGAGGGGGTAAGTAGGCTTGTCGACGATCGCAAGTAGATGCAGGTGAGCATAAAGGCTGCCATGGCTGGTCGTCATTCTCATAGCGCATATAGATTGGTGCAGAGTTCTCTGCCTCCAGACCCCCGACTCCTGTCATCACATTAGTCACGGTAACATTAGACACGGTATTTAGAATCACCTCCATTCCCGCCCGAAAGGTTTCTTTGATGTGGTGTCTCCCCCGATCCCGCTCGACACTATTTGACCCGCTGACCCCCCACCCTTTCTTTGATGGACCGCCAGAGGAGGCGATCCACGCATAGTACAGAGTACAGAAGGAACATAAATCACTGCATTCCCCAAGGCACAGGCAGAGCTCTGCACCAATGTATATGCACCATGGAAGCAGCAATCGCACAATACCTGGAGTAATCCGAGAGCCTGAGGATGGTTTCACACCAGGGCTTCTTCCTTGTTCTTTCCTTTAGTTCGGATATATATATGTCTCTTATGGCCAGATTGACCTTTAAAGCAGAAAATCCATAACAGGCCTCCACAAAAGGAAATCGCGCACCCTTTTTTGCCAATTTATCTGCAGTCTCATTTCCAGGGATCCCGCAGTGAGATGGGATCCATTGCAGGACAACAGTTTTGTTTCTATCATGGAGGTTCCAAAGAAGGGACCGGCATCGTTTCAGAGACTCAGAAACAGGAGCTTGGCAGCAGTTGCAATAGCCAGGATCGCAGCCTGGGAGTCGGAGAAAACTACAGCCAGTTTAAAGAGAAACGGCCGAGCTCTTAAATGTTGCAAAGTGACTCCCACTGCTGCAACCTCTCAAATACAGTTTTCCCAGATCCCAGGGAAAGATCGTGGGAAAAATTTTCTGAGTAAATACCGACTCCGGCATTACCATTGGTATCTAGTTTTGAGCCGTCAGTGTAAACATGCATCCAATTCTCAGGGGAAAACGAGAGTAGATTGTGTCCATTCCTGTACTGCACAAAAGCTTTGCAGTCTTGTGCCTTTGACATAGGTTTTACAAGGTCAAGATAAAAGGGGGACCGTACCGTCTTCAGTAGAAAAAAGAAATAATAGGGGAATTGGCCAGCAGGTCTTGTCTCTGTCAGGCAGGCAAATTAGCAGTTGATCATCGTTCTCTTCAGACATCTTAGGATAAATTGGTGAACGGTTACTTCTCGTCATCTCTGCGGTGACAGCAGGTTCAAGCGCCAACCTTTCCTCTAATATTCGCCGGTCAGAATATCCAAAACTCCCGCTCTCGCCTGCGACCAAGGGCAATTTACTACTCTATAGCGCTACGCCAGTAACGTGATGAAAGGGAAAAATCCGCAGGCGCTCCTTGAATTTTGGATGTAAATGGCGACAAATGGCGACAACAAATATACCGGGTTACCAATCTTGAAAAAACCAGCTACTTGGGTAAGGAGGGCATAACAAAAAAAAATCTTACTTTTAAACGAAAAAAAATAAAATACTCATAAAATTTAATATTTAAATATGTTAATTATTCACCAGCCACAAGAAATTACATAGCAGCCCCTTTACAACAATATTAAAATATAATCAATGGTTATTGTAATACATAGTTATTTAAAGTTAAAGAATAAAATAAATAAAGCTTGCCACGATCTACTATAATAATATACTGTTCTAATCCATTTGAAACAATTAAAAGAACTGCGAACTTCTCTCAGTTGTCATCTAAAATATTCAAGCAATTAAAAAATCATATCACAGCTAGTTAAATCAAGTTAGAGTAGAGTCTTACAGGGCTATTTATTAACAAAGCTATTATACTTAAAGGTGACTTAATTTACCACTGAGATTACAACCCGTTACTATATTAATTATTTACTATTATAGTGATTATTAAATATTACTTTGTCTACACAACACAACATTTTTTGTGAAATCGTTTAGCTTATGTTCTCAAGGCTGTGTTTGAATGCATTTTAAACAGTGCTTCGCAAACATTAGCTCAAGGTGGAAGCGAAATAAGCCACCTGAAACAGTAACAAAACGGGCAAATTATAGGTGAGCACCTATTTGGTTTTTTGGCAACCTCAGTTACAAATTTATTAGGATTAGTGAGAGGTATTATGTCTAACTTCATGTCAGCGTACAAAGTTCGTGGTAAAACATTGTCTGCTATACACAATTGCGGAAGAAAAATGGAACTCATTGACAGAGAAATGACAACATTAAAGGTGATTTTTACCCCAAACAGATAGACCACTGGGACAAAGGTGCCTGCTGTGCTTAATAGGTCTGTACAAAATCCAGTCTCAACTCATAGAGAAGGGAACTGTATAACCAAAATATTTACACCAGAGCTGCTTTTCTAAAACCCCTTGTGTCGCAGATGAAAGCAAAATGTAGACCACTGTGGTGCGAGGGCTATAAGGCATAGAATACTGATCAGTAGAAACATACATTATTTTCAGATGAATCAACCTAGCCAATAATACCAATATAGCCAATAATAGTTTACGTGTGGAGAACTCAGCCAGATGCTTATCACCCAAATGCTCCTCCAAAAGTAAAACTTCCGAGGTTTAATCATACTTTGGGAGGTCATATTGTGGTTTTTAGCAGGTCCCGTTATCACTCTAGGAGGGAAGATAACTAGCAATGACTATTCAACCATTTTTAGCCACCATGTCATTCAGACATTGTAGAAGATTACATCTTTCAAGATGATAGCGCTCTTGAGAGCTCTTACATTCACAGAGGTGGAACTATTCAGTCATGGTTTGAAGTTGGTCAACTTCCCTGGCCTATCACCATATTTGAAGATCATCGAGCCACTGTGGTCTGTATTGGAAAACAGAATGAGATCCCATTATCCTCCCCCGGCATATGTGAAGGAATTCAAGAAGTTTCTCCCTGAAGAATGTGTAACATATCACTTACCACCGTCCATGACATGTATGCGTCCATTCCAAGAAGGATTCAAACAGTTTTAAATATCAAATGTGCTCCAACACCGTATTAGGAACGTAATACATGCTTGTGCAATGCGTTTCCATTATTTTGGACAATTCCTGCAAATATATATATATATATATATATATATCCGAAATAGCAAAAAATGCGAAATAGTTTTCTTCCGTCTGCATGATCACTTCGCTTAAAATATCCCCCCTCTTCTTTTCAAAGTTTCGATTCTCCTTCGCTTCGTTTTTAATTTGGGCATACACCTGAAGGACGTCTGAGTCTCCATCGTGTTGGTTATTTTGGAAAACGGGGCTTGTTTTTTCCACGTAAATGGACACGGACATTTACCCCGAAATGAGCTCCGGATCGATCATTTTCGACAAAAGGAACAGATCCTCTCTGTGCGGGGAACGAAAATGATTTTTAAAATGCAGTAATGTTAAGGATTGGTGTGATATCTTTTAAAGAGATGTCCTCTTTTTCTCCTCCCGACATAAATGGATACGGCCATTCCGTGTTCACATTCGGTTTTGCATGTATATTGTGTATGTATATATAAATCGCTCTCTCTCTCTTTATATATATATATATATATATATATATATATATATATATATATATATATATATATATATATATATATATATATATATGTATATATATATATATATATATATATATATATATGTATATATTGTATATATATATGTATTGTATATAATTGTAAATATATATATATATATATAGATATAAATATATATGCATATATATATAAATATATATGCATATATATATATATATATATATATATATATATATATATATATATATATATATATATGGATGGAGAGAAAGAAAGAGAGAGAGATAAAGATAAATAGATAGATACAGAGAGAGAAAAAGTTACGGCCAAAGTCCGAAGTCCGGCCTATTCGGGAACTGGCTGGCCACTTCTAGCCTTGGCAAGGCCACTTGGCCAAAATCCGAAATAATCGCGAATTGACAAGTACTTCGGGCTTTGGTTCACCCATTCGCAATGCGCCCTACAATCCATGGCCAGTTTACGAATTACACAGAAAAATTATCTTTTACTCTTTGATTTGGAAGTGATTTTTCTCTCCCATGACAAAACTAAGGAATTTTCGCAGTGGTAATAATATGAGTTGAACTGGTATGATCAACTCTCGAAAGAGCATGATTCAGCTCCGTAAAAATTCAAGCTTTAGCCATTTCTTTTTGGACAGTTTATGAATTGGCCATTGATTGTATTATATATAATACATATATAGAGAGTAGACCGGGACTTGTTGGCCCATTTTTTCTTCAAAATTAAAAAAAAAATTATTAAAATTTAAAATTTTACTATAAAATTTAAAGTTTGTACGATAAGCACTCTTAAAGCATAACCACGTATAAGAAAATTTGAAAACTATTAATTAATAGTTTCTATATGAAACCCAGCAGGCCAACCTGCCCCATCGAAAGGGGCAGGTTGGCTTCTAAGTTGATTTGATTTTCGGATTTGATAACGGAAATGAAACAAACACATAAAATATCAAATGTAATTTTAATATGGTATATAAAAGATACAAAGGATAAGAAAAGATATTTTGTCCAATTTAACTACTGCCTTCTTCGATCTTTCTCATCATCACAATGACTGCAAACATAAAATTTCGTGTCCCCAGTGTCACATGATTCATATGCCCAACGATTGCACCTGGTACATTGAATCCAATCTTCTCCTGATTTATTGACAATTTTTATTGACTATCATAGACTTATGAATGTAGAAAACAAACTATTTGACTACGAGACATTTTGGGCCACTGGGCCAACATTCCCCGGATTAAATGGGCCAACTTGCCCCATATCGCCATTTTGGCTTTTGATCGTTGTATTACATATTCTGTTAATATTTTTTTTAAATCAGTAGGTAGAAAATTAGCTCTGAATAACGATCTTTTAGATTGGTATTCACCTAAGTGAAACTTTAATTTAGAAACAAATCAGAAAAGATTATTTATAGGTGCAAAAAAAAACTCACTTCAGTAAAAATTTGAAAATTTGAAGTGGCTTTCGTTAGATTGCTTCTTCGCTGCTGATGCTGTCATGGTTGAAAGAAAACGTGCTAAGACACACATCGCTTAGCAGTCTACCGGACGCAATCTATAGGATAGTTTAAAAAATATCGCAGATTGGTCAACGTGCCCCTAGGACCAACATTCCGCGTTCTACCCTATATATATATTTATATAAGAAAGATACGTGTCTAGGGGTTTTAGGGGGTCGTCGTAAAACTTTAAAGTCATTAATTAACTCCAACAATACGAATTACTAAAAGACAAACACTGCATTTAGACGACACTTTACATAAAACATAAAACAATTAAAACACATAAATCCTCGTTACAAAGAAAGTACGTTCTTCGTATTGCGTCGTTATCAAAAACAAAAGTCTCTGCAGCCATTTTGCTGCGATGGCACGTCTTGCCACTACTATAGTCAATTCTCCTCTCAATAGTTCACGGGGAGTGCACAGATGCCGCTGGCTGGAAGACAGAAGCACCACCAGGAAACAGCAGCGGGTGTCAGAGGCTACACACACACACATGCTGGCCATTAAAATTCCAACACCAGGTAGGAAAGCAAATAACAAAACTTTACTTTTTGTACGTATACAGCATAGTAGTAAGAAATCATGATTAAATTTATAGGCAGTTTGGAGGTATACAGGGTCCGAAATTAGTACACACAACTGACACTTCTGGCAGCTAAAACGACTCTAACTCGGTTATGCATAGAGTCGAACTGGGCTTGGATGACAGATACGGGCAAGTCATTCCATGGTTCTTCAAGTCTGTGCCACACTTCGTCAATCGTAGTGGCTGGAGAGCGGTGGAGGTCCAGCAATCTATGACCAGACCCTTTCAATAGGTGAGAGATCTGGAGAACGTGCTGACCAGGGTAAGAGTCGAACATCCTCTCAGTTGAGGTAGGTCAGGACACGACGGGCAACATGCGGTCTTGCGTTATCTTGTTGAAGGATAACGTCTCCTGGGCCTCGAAGATAGGGCACAGCCACCGGCCTTAGGATCTGAGAAATGTAACGCTGGCTGTTCAGATTACCGACGACGCTAATAGGAGGTGTTCTTGTCGTGTACCCAATGGCTGCTCATACCATCACACCAGGTGCAGGGCCCATATGACGATATTGAATGCAAGCAGGTCACGTGCGTTCTCCTCGGTGCCTCCAGACACGGATACGTCCATCATGATGCTGCATGCAGAACCAGGACTCGTCTGAAAAGACGACTTGGTGCCACTCCTGTATCCAGTTTTGTCGTTGGGAGCACAACTGTCGCCGCGGGTCTCTATGCTGCAGTGTCAAGGGAAGCCTAAATAATGGTCGTTGAGACCCTGCATGGCGTTCAGTATGACTTTCCTGAACCCATCGATTTCATAGTCGTATGTCAGTCGCAGGATTCCGACCAATGAGAGTAGCAATACCACGGAAAGATAAACCGCACTCCCGATAGGCCACGATCCTGCCGCTATCGAATTCCGACACGTGGTGGTACACGTTTCTACTTCTTATACGGGGCATCATACGATCTTCTCACAAACAACTAACATTCAAATTCGATTTCCGAATGAGAAAGTGTTGTTCACCGTTCGATGTGGTCGCGTATCGTGGGCTGAGAGATGATGAGAAATAGCGGATTGGATTGAGTTATAATTAATGTTTATAAAGAAAGTCCTTAATTGTTATTTAAGTAGTAGTTATTTCCACCGGCTTATTGATGATGACTGCCATTTAGAGTAATTAATTTAGAAAAAGAATTATGTGGTGTAAGAACCGCGTCATAAGCCGGTGGGATAGTTACCACGTCGGATGAAACCCCCCATGTATTTTAAAATTAGTAAGTAACGAAATTCAATACGTTATTTTTCTATTTTCCTCATCGTCTCTCCTCGCGATATAGCGCCGCGTCCATTGGCAGAAAGTTAATGTTTCAGTTTGGAAATTTCTTGATTCAATGTTGAAGTGGTTTATCGTCCTTCCCTCAACGCCAGAGACAACAAGTGTCAAAGCCAGTAATAACAGCATACGCCCTGTGGTGGAAATTTGGTGTTTCAGCTTTAAAAAGTTATGAGTCTTCATCGCAGGAGATTTACTGTCGTCATGTTTCTGATAAGCAAGATGGACGCTATCCGCCGGCTTCAAAGGAAACTACAAAACCTGCGGAGAGCTAATTTACGTTGTTTTCGGATTATTAGTGTCGAGGAGAACGTTTCACTCTGTCAAAAGAGTCTGATTGCGCCTGGCAGCGCATCTTCCAGCTGTGGCGTTTCGCATCGAGAAAACTTTTTCTGCGGAATACCCCTTCAAGTATTCAAACTTTCCTTCAGAAAAGACATTTTTCACCGTGCAGGACTGACCTGGCAGAGTCTACACCAGAGACTGGGAGAAAACTTAAGAATGTTGAAGAATTTGTGTTTTAATTAATTTCAATGGTGACAAAAATTAAATAAATTATAATGGATTAACAAATTAAATCTAAGCTGATATTATAATCTAAATTGTGGAACTGAGATAGATAGGTCTATGATTTCTAATTTCCATAATAGCTAACAAGTTTTGATCTAAAAATAGAATGTTTATTGAGGAGATGACGTCAGAATCTAAACTAAAAACAGTATAAAACTGGGAGCAATAAAATAATAATTTTAACACTGATGTTACCCACACCAGTTTCACTGAAGAGTATGTAAACTTTGGTACAATTAGGACTTGGGCATTTAAATTTTTCTGACAACACTTTCCAATTGGTTTGTTGCTAAGTAATGCTGAACATTTTAATTCTCAGTGGAGTTATTTAGACTGCTGAATTAAAATTTGTTGTTGATGTGTAAGATTTTGTTTAGTTTTTTGAGTTTGAAAGACTTATTTCATGTTTTCTAAATTAATTGAGTAAAAGTTTGAGATTAGGAAACCGAATCGAAATTGAGGGAAACTTTAATATTGTTTATTCTACGAAACTAAAATATGTTAATTCAGTTTTTTTCATGGGGGGGGGGGGCGGGGAGCAAACTAAGTGCATTAAAAGATGAACATTTTTAAAATTTCAAGAATTATGATTTCATTAATTTTCTAAAAATTTAGAGTCTTGTAGACATGTCGTCAAAATTTATAGGAAAATGAGAACATTTTTGATTGATTTTTTCACAAATCCTGGTGTTTTCAGAGCTGATGATAGGCCTTTTTGTTTCTTTTATTTGATTTTTGTGTTTTATATTTTAATTGTGTGCAGTGTTTATTTTGGTTAACATAAATAAAATTTTATTTTGAGTGTTTTTAGTGTATTGGATAAAATTTAGTGATATAATTATGTAATGTTGAATATAAAGTATGGAAATTATAATCTTGTTTTTTTAATGAAATAACGTATGAAAATTTATGTTTTAATTTTGGTAATGATATAATGATGTTAATAAAGTTGAATAGAGTGGGAATAATTTGAAATATTTTATCAATTAAGAGAAGGATTTAAAGTTTTGAAAAAAGCATGAGTTTGTTTGACATGTTTTCTCAATTCATACATGGGTTAGAGTTATTTATTTGGCCATTGAATGATTATGAAAAGTGCATGAATAATAAATAGTAAGAAGGGAATTTGTTTTTAATATTATTGTAGGGAGGTTGAAAGTTTATCATATAAGGAAGGTGTAAATAATTTGATTCCATACTTTTAAGATCCAATTTATTACTTTTTTCCTCAGATATTTTTAATAACTTCATTATTGTGTACTGTTTTTTTCATAAGGTATAATTAACCTTTTCATTTTATTATTATATCGTTATTGTAATTTTAAGTCATAATATTTGCTCGAGTTATAGATAAAGATATTTGAAACTAATATAAATTTGTGTGGTCTTGAAACTTTTAATTAAATGTAAACAGAGACTGAAAAAATTCTACTAGGGACTCAAAAACATTTGATTGCTTACGAGCTTAAAACATCAAGACTATGTCCTGGACTTACACGCACTTCAGACACATGAACTTTCATCTAATTCTTGAGCTCCTTATTTTCAACAATAGATAACATTCTCCATGTTAAAAACTTTCTTATAAATAACATGTTTTTGCTTTCACTTTGTGATTTTTCATAAGACTATGATCTTGGTATTTTTTTCTACTATATTTTCTTGCAGATGCTATTTTTGTATCTTTAGTTAACAATATTTTGATAACTGCTTCTTTAATATTCTTTTAGTGATCTTTTAATAATTAATATTTTGATATTTTAATAATTGATATCGTATAATTTTATTATAATGATTCAAGTTGTTTTATGTCCAGTTATGTCTCGACCCGAGATTTATGTACCCTATAACCACACCTCAATTCAATCCGGCTAAGTGCACGTAGGGATTAATATTAGGTCAGGGTTAAATTTTCAGCTGGTATTAATTTTGGTTTAAAATTTTAATTTTAGCTGTGTTTCTCTTCTGGGGACTTGAAATACGGGACTGGCCAGATCACGTGTGCAAGCTTTCAGAAGAACGGGGGAAAGTTATCAAATCCAGTGGCATTAACTATATTTAATTAAGCAAATTAGCTCTAGACACTACTATAGAGTTTTACTACTTCTACCCAGACTTGGGTGTATATAATTTGAAGTGGCACTCTAAATGAATTGGATACAAACACAGTTTATACAGGAAACAATGTTTATTTTAAATGTTTGCACATATAGATTTTGCTTTTTCAACAATGAGCATACGTACTACTTGTACGGATATATAAATACAGCTTTCAAAAACAATATATTTTTCAATACTCACGAACAGTAAGTCAACCAGCAGTTCTGCCACATAAACTTTGGGCCCCCTAAGTACAATCGCCGGTTAACACCTGGAGCTGCTTACCTCGTAGCTCCCTTAACTCGCTTATCTATCAACTCTTTCTTTAATCAAGCTGCATGGTATTTATACCAAGCGCGTATGCCGAAATTAGCATATCTCAAGCAGCTTCTTTAATTCATTCACTCAAAAGTTCGATTCTTGTGAATCGAATCTTATGTATACCTTACATTGGCCTCCCTCGAAAAAAAAATTAGGTAACTGAGGTCTGAACGGCTTCAGTTAACTAATTGAAAACGCGTGCTGGTCTGAATTTTTACATAATGGGTGGCAAAGCCAAAAAAACCTTCCACACGTTGTGTGAGGGAAAAATGCCCCTCAAATTTTACAAAACTATCCCCGAATGGTCCAGGTGACACCAACACACAGTGGATTTGCAGAGTTGCGGATACTGGGCTGGCCAACTGCGCCCTAGAAAATCTATTTTCACAAAGTGTCAACACAATTGCACAGCATGACATTTCTTGACTGTTTGTAGCTGCTCTCCCACAATTCATAGTGCACATGCGTTATGTTTTGTGAAGTTAGTACATTAGTTAGTTACTATCTGTATGCAGTATGTATTGTTTTTCTATTCACTACATGTCCCCTTCAAAAATTTATAAAACAACAGTATACAGTTTTTTTCAGTGGCTCACCCCTTCCCCTCAAAATGTTTACACAGTATATACAATGGGGAATTTCAAACCAGTTTGATTCGATTTTATTAAAGGGTGGGAGTTAGAATAAGAGAATTGATACAAGACTTGTTCCTCATGAATGCAGCAACTTCCTTGCACCAGTCTGTCCATTCCGTGGAACCTCTCTTGATGGCCGCAGTCCTAGTAAAGGGATTCGTTGACCGTGTGGGCATCCTTCGTGCAGCAGGGCGTTGGTCCTGTAGCGCTGATCTGGCTTGACGAGGGACAGGAGGTCTCTTGGGAGGAGGCCAACCTTGCTGGGCGACTGATATCTTCCGCTTCCTGTACTTATGCAAAGGACCTTTAGAATTGTCATCATTCCTTTTAATAACCTTGTGTACCTTATGTGTGCCACGTTCATCCTTTGATGGAGGTTTTGCAGTACACACTTTATCTTTCTGCGTACTTTTGAGAGTATAGGCATTAGATTTTAATGCAGATTCTATTTTTTCAAACTTATACGCCGCACCTATGTGTTCAGTTACTGGCTTTATCTCGCCATTTATGATACGTTTAATATTTGGTTCGCTGCTTGTTTCATGTTTTTCAACAAACTGACTCTGTTTTTCGTATTTGTGCTTATACGACTTATTGTTTACCGACTTAATTACTTCAGCATTAGCAGTTTTAATACTGGAACCTGAAGGCGTTATTTCCCGTTTTTTATCACCCTTAACCTTAGTTTTATCCTCTTTTGACGAAAAAGTCTCTTTGAAACTTGCGACATCAGAATCGTTATCATTTAAATTCTTTAAAACTGCTTCAGTTTTAGGACGATTAAGATTTTCGTATTCGTGCGCTTTAATGCTAGCTACGTCTATAACTTCCTAAGCATCAGCTAAACTACTTACAGTATAACTGTGTGTCAAATTTCCTACCTGGTTCTCAGTCTGGTTTTCATGCCCTTTATTTAAGACCATATTATCAACCTGGTCTACAGCATCCTCATTTGGCTGGGAACTTGAAATAATATCATCATTACCTAGCGAGTTCCTAATATCGTTTAAAGTATTTTTACTGTCGTCAACTGATAAGTATTCACTAACTTCCGTAACACATACTTCGTCATCTACTAAATTTCCTTCATTAACAGATGTGTGAATATCATCTAAAATATCAGGTATAACATTAATACAAGTATCAGAAGATTTATTTTCTAAACCACTAGTATTAGTATCGGCACTACTTCCAGAAATGTGCACTGGAATTACCGCATTATTCCAGCTAGGCACACTTTCATTATAAGCCACAAAAATACCCCGACTTTCACTATTCTCAAAATAATGATTACTGCTCGGACAAGTTAATACATTTGACCACACAGTTTCAACAAGTTGAACCATATCATGTGAAACAACTTGTCAGTGCACGTAAGGTGCTTGCATATTATTTACTTTAAGTGCACTAATTTCATTGTAACGCCGTGGGCTTCTATTATTTCGCCCGCGATACTGGTTTCGCTGTTAGTTTGAAACTCGCGAAAAATTTTGGCGGGGGGGGGGGAATAAAAATTCTCGTACCTGAGTGAGGGTAAGGGGTAGCGAAGAAATGCCTATTGTCATGTTTAGACAAAGCTTGAAGGAGGGTAGCCTTGCTTGTAATATTTTGATTGTCCAAAAAATCTTGAACACTTGGATTTAAACGTTGGATAACTATTTTTAAGATTACCGCTTCCGTCACCCCTTCTAAATATTCCTCACACTTGGAAATCTTTTCCATAGCAAAATCTAACGCAGACTGACCTTCACGCTGCCTTAGCGAATAAATTTCCGCTTCAATTTGACTTTGATTAAAGGTCTTCGGAAAAACGCTAATAAACTGTTGCTTGAATGACAAATAGTCAGAAATCAGATTACTGCTTTGCATACACGTGTACCACTGATATGGACTACCTCTTAAAGCGGTTAGAGCAATTTTAAGTTTCTCCCCCTCTGGGGTGCTATGTTGCTGAAAGTAACGCTCTAACTCCTGTAGAAATTTGCTTGAGGGGCCGCCATTGAAGGTGGCTTCGAATGGCGCAAATCGCTGAACCATAATTACCCTAGGAAAATTTCCAGGAGGATTTTGTTCTACAACACTCATTTTCAAATAGTATATAAGTACTTGCAACAATTTTATCAATATAAGTACACAGTACACAGTTTAACTTCAATTATGTTGTTCGTTATAAATGTAACGAGAACAACCAGGGTATATATAAACTTTCGGGCGCCAGTATAGAGTTTTACTACTTCTACCCAGACTTGGGTGTATATAATTTGAAGTGGCACTCTAAATGAATTGGATACAAGCACAGTTTATACAGGAAACAATGTTTATTTTAAATGTTTGCACATATAGATTTTGCTTTTTCAACAATGAGCATACGTACTACTTGTACGGATATATAAATACAGCTTTCAAGAACAATATATTTTTCAATACTCACGAACAGTAAGTCAACCAGCAGTTCTGCCACATAAACTTTGGGCCCCCTAAGCACAAGCGCCGGTTAACACCTGGAGCTGCTTACCTCGTAGCTCCCTTAACGCGCTTATCTATCAACTCTTTCTTTAATCAAGCTGCATGGTATTTGTACCAAGCGCGTATGCCGAAATTAGCATATCTCAAGCAGATTCTTTAATTTATTCACTCAAAAGTTCGTTTCTTGTGAATCGAATCTTATGTATACCTTACACTACTTAAATAATCAATAAATTAGTAATTAACGGGATGGGGAAAGAAACGGTCAACAGATGGCGATACTTGTCCATATCTCGGTTTTTTTGGAGCGTACCCTTGAGCGACCATCAGAGAATATTGAGTCAACATAAAATGTTCCAAAGCTCGTGACGCTGAGTCACCGATCATAGGATCCTGACCAGCCCCCGTGTAATTGTAACGTGTGAAAAGAACAAAGGCAGATTAGCATCTGGGCATCTAGTCCTTGTGTTAAACCTTCTATTATTAAATTTCTCGATAATCCTAACTTTTTTCCTATGTCAATCTTTTTGTGAAAATATGTTGTCAACTCTTCTCCCATCTTATATTTCAAATTAGAAAATTCTGCAAAATCTACACTATCAGCCTAAAAAAATAGTTCTTGTAAAGTACTCTTTAGTTCAGTCCAGTCTTGAATATGTAAACGTGAGTTTACAAAAGCAGTAAGTGTTTCCCCCTTTAAAAATCTAGAAACACAACGTATTTTCAATCCATCTGAAATATTTGATTGGGAACATTTCTGTTCAAAATATTCGAGCCATTTTTCCAGTTTCATTCCCCCCTGTTGATCAAAGATAATAAAATCCTTTAACTCTCTCTATATAGTATCACTTTGAAATTGGGTTGAACATTCCGCCTCTCCATTATCATGTAAAATCGACTGGTCAACTTGCTGTTCAGTTCCCTTAATGGCAATGCTATCCTTATTAGTGAAAGATTGACCCTCCTGCTTTTCTGTTTTTATATTTTGCTCTCCCTTTTTTTTAAATTTTAACAAAATACTAATTTAAGAAAAATGCAGATAAACACTTTAAAACACAACAAATTTTCTAATATCAAAACATTGTCACACTCATGTCAACTATAAATTCAAATAGAATGTCACAACTCAATTTTATTTTTATTTGTTTCAGACTTACCCTTTAAAATCAAAAAAGTTTTCCAAGGGTCCATTATGCAGCGTTCTGCGTTCACACAGGGATCCAAGTTAATTATATTGAATCAACATAGTGAAGGAAAAGAAAAATGCTTTCTTGCACAACACATATTTATCGATGCACACATATGAAGACTAAAAGCGGCAAAAAAACTATTCTGGCACAGTCTTCGTTTACACAAGCCACACAATTATAAAATTTTCACACTTAAAACTCAAAATGCTGATATCACATGCGTAGTGACACATTCACATGTTTTTAAATGCGTAGATTTCGAATCCTGCCAACTTTTTTGTAAAAGGGTAGGTCCAGCCCGAGAAGAACGTTGAAATCAAGGACCCACCATGCCACAACGAAGACTTAGGGGTCAATCCATTTCAAATCACCAAGCGGGTGTTGCTCGACATCTTTAATTTTCCTAATTTTTTAACCAGGTTTTCTTCATGGTTTTATGAGTTTAAAAACATGATTGAAAAATTTTTTGATCTTATAATTTTTTGGGGGTGGTCATTTTTATCCAGCTTCGAAGTCATTCTTGGGGGGAAAACGTGTTTCACGGAAAATGCTGTAGCTACTTTACTTTTCTACCTATCAAGATGAATAAAAAACTAAAATATTTACCATAAAATTGTCTACATTTTAGGTTATTAGAGAATTTCGTTAGACTTAAGGATCTCGGTAGCTTTATATTACAAAGATGTTTATTATCCTAACTTTTCAGAATTTTTTACTCAGTCCCTTTTGGGATATTAATTAGTGAAAACTGCCAAAAACAGGTTAAACACGATTTTTGGTAAACTGTACAAAAAAAGGAAAAGGTTTTCAAGATTGAAATTTTTACAACATGTAGCCCTATGAGAGATTTGTACAAGAAAAAAAATATTTAAGGTAAGTCTGATTTCCTTCCTAAAAAATAAGGGTAGCGAAATGTAGTGTTTGACCATTTATTTCTAACGTTTTTAAACATTTTTTTAGCCTAGATCCTTAAGTCTAATGAAAAATTTTTAATAACCGGAAATGTAGACAATTTTATGCTGAACATTTAAGTTTTTTATTCATATTGATAGGTATAAAAATAAAGCAGTTACAGCATTTTCCGTGAAACACGTTTTTCACCAAAAAATGACTCCGTAGCTGGTTAAAAATGGCCACCCCCCAAAAATTGCAAGGTCAAAAAAAATTTTTATCATGTTTTTAAACTCATAAAACTATGAAGAAAACTTGGTTAAAAAATTAGAAAATTAAAAATGTCGAGCAACTTTACCTTGCCAAATTTGGTGATTTCAAATGGATTGACCCTTAGAAGAATTATAGTAGTCGAGGCCGGGAGCATAGAGGGCAATCGTTGCGTTGAACTAAATATTTTATTAGACAAATGACAGATCTTCTCGGGGCAACAGAAAATGAAAAAAACTCCGATTTTTAACCGCAGGGTCTTTTAAAAACTTTTGAGGTGACTCGCCATGTGATCATGCACAAGAGCAATGATTGGC